>VCMS01000294.1:69091-126245 GCA_022539475.1 Gracilaria domingensis
GACTCTGTTCAATCTGTGGAAAATCAATCTTTTCTACTAGGTTTTTGAAAGCCGACTTTGCCGATGGATCTACGAAGCATCCGTGCCATACCTGGGGTGCAAAAGTGTACATAGATAAACCGAAAACGCGCAACACTTTTTGAAACCGAATGCCGTACTACGACTCCGGGAGGTTGCCGGTTCTCTGACCAGCGAGATCCTTACTGGCCTCTCATTGCCTATCATAGAGGGTGCAGTGTGAATGAAAAAGAAAGTTCTCGAAGTCACTAACGGCAACCTCACTTTTCCCGCGAGCAGGCTGTAGTAGTACAGGTGCGCCGACAGTAACTATGGGAAAGATATTCGATGCAAAGCTATTCCCTTCGACGGCTTTATTGATCAGGTCGTTTCAAAACTGCAAGCCTGAATGCAAAAACCTGATAAGGCTTCGGCTGCGCTGTCAAGGCATTTTTGACAGCCCCGGAATGCCTGAGGTTCATGATGGAGTGTTGGAGAAGATCGTGGTCCAAACCAGCAATACTGCGTTTTCACCAACAATAACCTTCAGAATCCCTGATTTCTAACAGCTAATTGGTGCAGAGCGCAGAAAGGGTGATGGAGTACGTGAGAAGGCTTGACAACTACGATAATGCAGACGTCGCGCCTCGATGTAATTGATGCGGCTTGTTCGAAGAAGGCTTATGCAATATACTACAAAGTTCGAGAAAAGTACGACCGACAAATTGGACGTTCTCTTGGAGGCATATCAAGGATTTTCGACCGTGCTTTAGATATATGTTTTGCCAATCGTTTGAGTCGTAGATGTGTGGCTCTCTTGGATGTTGCCCAGGTTTGAAAATGGCTTCGTTGCAAGACGATATTAGGTCGTTGATGTGCGCAAAAGATGTATCTCAATATGCACGTCGTTGAAGGCCTATTAGATATAAGCAGAGGTCAAATGACGACTTCAAAGATGAATCTCGAAGTTTATGCGTGTTGCGAGAAAGAAAATTCGCGAACCAGAATCGGCTCTTCGATAATTGATACCGAATTGTATATGCGCTGTGTCGTCTTAATGCACTGACCGATGTCGAAGAATTCATCATTACTGTTGGGCACAAGGTAACCTCGAAGAAGTAGGTGACAGATGCTTTGATATTGAGCTGTACCAAGCAGCAAAGATGATGTTCCGTGCTGTACCCGAATGGTCTAAGCTTGCTCACACGCACATTATGCTCAAAGAATACAAAAAGGCGTGTATGCAGCCAAGAAGGCGAACAAGATCCCAACCTGGCGTATCGTGTGCTTCGGGTGTGTGGACGGCTTTAGTTCCGGTTGGCAGGTCATGTGCTTGCGGTTGCTCGTTGACACAGAAGAAATGCAAGAATGTATTGAATACTACGAAGATAGAGGGCACTTCGGGGAGATTTTGGATGTTCTCGAAATTGCTTTGAATCTTCCAAGGGCTCATAATGCAATGTTTACGGAGACAGCGGTTCTGAAGACGAAGTACAGAGAGGAATCAGTGCTGAAACTTCTGCCGATTATGGCATGGTCGATTTACGATACCGAAGGTAATAAGAGCATGTACAACAGCTCATCTTTGGGATTCTGTGTATTCTTACACGTTCAGTACAATGAGTTTGATAACGCCGCTGATCTCATGATGGATCACTCACCAACTGCATTTACAGCCAGTGAATTCTTGGACGTTATATCAAGAGTTGGAACTTTGAATACCATGTACCGATCCATCGACTTCTATCTAGGTGAACAGCCGGAACTCTTGGAAGATCTCCTGAACGTCCTTTCTCCTCGAATAGACGGTTCGCGGGCGGTTGCATTCTTCAAAGAGCACGAGCTCGTGATTTTGGTCCATTGGGATGCCTACCATTTGCTGTTAAGTATCTTGAAAAGATCCAATCGGCAGACGTTCCTGAAGTCAATGAAGCCTTGAATGAGGTTTACTTGACATCTGGCGACACTGTTAGCCTGCGAAACTCAGTGAAGGAGTTCAAGAACTTTGATCAAATCAAACTGGCCAGAAGACTACAGGACAACGAAGCTCTCCAGTTTAGACGTATTTCAGGATATTTGTTGGCTCGGAACGGAAGATATGACAAGCAATCGAACTGGCGAAGAAGGACGTGCTTTACTATGACATGACTGATGCTATCGCTCAGTCTGAAGACAAGAGTTGGCCGAAACATATGCGGAGTACTTCGCGAAAATCAATTTCCTGAATGTTTTGCTGCTTTGTTGTATGCCTGCTTCAATTTTTCCCTCCGGATGTGGCAATGGAATACGTTTGGATGGGAGCGCTGCGGATTTCGCATTGCCGTTTATGATTCAAACGCTAGCCGAAGCGGGATCTCGCTTGACGGGTCTAGAAGAAGAACCAAAAGACGAAACGAGAGATAGAACAAATGAAACTGGCGGAAGAAGAGGAAGATGTTGTAGACGAATCTGTATTACTTTATGGTTTACAAGATTATCAACAACCATTGCTGACGTATTACCAAGCTGATGGTGGGGTTGTTGGCCGGTCAGCTCTTGGTGGTGGTGGAGGGAACGGAGTGGGCTTGATAGGCTGGCATGGAGTAACACAGGTTTTCCACAGGGCCCTAGTAACGCCCTGACAGTTGTAGGTCCGATGGCCTCTGTACACCCTGCAAATGCTGGCAAACGCTTTTAATCCCATGAATGCATTAGTACTTACGCTTTACCAACTGCAGGAGCAGCCTACGCTACTGGGCAGGCTATGTAAATTTGTTGCTAACCTGCCTGAGACGAACCTGGTGACTCACTATCGCTGCTTTCTCGAATGAACGAAGGGATTTGCAACTGCAAATGTAGTCTCCCTCTGCAAGTGAAAACCAGAAGAAAGAGAATTAGTTAACATACTTCCTTTCTTTCCACTCTTGCCTTCTACTACCAGATCACAGTGATATAATGCTTTCCTAACCCGGAGGTAAGCTTTAATCCCTCCTCAACTAGCTTTTGAACCTCGTCTGAACTTCTCTGTGACAATGTCTTCCTTCACTGCCCGTCTTCTCACGGAGAGAAATGAGGATTTGCTTGATGAAGCTTTGAAGGGGTGACAATCAGAAGGGTACGGGATCAAACAGAGGAAGGATGGGGGATTCGGTCGGTTCCCAATTTACACTTAATATGGTTGTAGAGCAGCTCAAACGCCGCTGTCTTTGCCATTTTGGTCGACGCCAGCCATTGATTGCGTATTCCGCGGGACGGGAGACAAGTCCCCAAAATTATGTGCTCCTGTACAAGGCTGCTATGCCCTGCGGCACGAAAGTTAGTTTCTACTCGACCCATTTGGTATCACCGGCAAGCAAATTATCGCCCGGCACAGGGCCGGGTGACGGGGCGAGCACAGTCATACTGTTCCTTTCTATATCAACTTTTACAACATGCAAGAAGCCGAACAAGGGCATGTCAAAAACGTCCTTTTCTTCTTTTGCCTGACTAACCGCGAGCACGTTGTGCAGGACATCAGCTACAGACGTAATACGAACTGGCTTCAATGGATCCCGAGAACTGGACGCCCCGCGGGCAGGACGCTGTCGGGGACGACTGTGGCCTCCCCGCCAATGCGCAAGACGGTCACTTTGTCGAAATCAAGCGCCGTGGAAAAAGGACTGAGTCTGTTATCACTGCCGTAGAAGTAGGCCTTGATAGCCGCTGATCGCAAAGATTGTCTTGTCTCCTCGTCCCTGGAAACGACACCGCCGCTCTTCGCTAACAAAACCGCCTCGGAGGGGGTGCTTTCAAAGGTAGTTTTGATGGCCGCGTAGAGGCGTTCAGCGCCCAAAACAAAAACGACATCAGCCCTGATAGCGCGAATGGCCTGAATGACACCGGTCTGTTCCATCCTTTGCTAGAATATCGCCGCTGGTGTCTGCCAGAACGCCCACCCATGGGCTGAGATGGGACTGCCCAACACCTTGTCCACCAGCGCGCCGAGCTTGTTAAACGCATTCTCGCTAACCGGCACATTGTCCCTCGGTGAGTGATGGCCAACCATCATGGTGGCCAAGCGCTTGTGTACCAGATTGCCAGCTTCCAGATCAAGGTGAGAAACTTGCGAGATTGCAATAGCGGCCGGCATAATACCCACCGCGCCGCCGGCACACGGGTCCATATCAGCAACAACGGCAGTGCGGTTGGCACGCTCACAGTACGCAACGAGAATGTTGACGAGTGCAGTCTTTCTACAGTCGTGTGGACCAGCGACGATGGCACGCGGCCCAGGAATGCCTGCCCGGCGCGCAATCTCACGCTTGTTCTGCAGAATTGAGTGCGCGTTGATATACCACGGCATGGGGGTCTCATTCGCCGTGTACGCCATGACGTGCTCGGGCGCGCGCAGCGTAAGCTCCGCGCCATGCCACGTGAAGGCGGCGGCGTTGAGGGCGGCGGCAGATGGTACGGCTTGTTCTGCGCGAGCGCGAGTCCGAACAGCTCGGCCGATCCGGTGCGCAGCGTGAGGCTGGCAGACGCGAAGTCGGGCGGGATCTCGAAGAGCAGCTCGTGCTCGGACGGAAGCGTGAAGTTCCGCGCGGGATGGTCCGCGGCTTGGGCGGCGTCGTCTAGCGCCATGGCGAGGCTGCACAGCGCGGACGGCGAGCGCGGCGCATTGGGAGGGCGCATCGAAGGGGGGGACAGGCGCGGAGGGCGTGCGGGACGGCGGGCGAAGCGGCCGCGGCGAAGAGGCGCGCAGTGCTCTTCGCCACCGCCACGTTGACGCAGCTGTGTGCCACACACATCTCCTTTTGAGAACGCCGACCCAAATGGCGCGCGTGGCGCCATGGAGCGCGACGCCATTGGCCCTGTCCGCCGCGTCGCAAAGAAGACGCGCCCTTCTCCGACGCGCGCGACAGCGTTCTGTCGCGCCACCTCGCGCTTGTGTTCGAGCTTGTCGCCGCAGGCGCTCGACGAGAGACGGAGCGACCGGGATTGTGGTCTCCGCTCCGCGCAGCCATGGCGTCGGCATCCACCACGCTGCTGCGTCCGTACTCTGGCCGCGTGCACGCCGCGCACGCTGCTGCTTCGCATGAGACGCTCATGGCCTCCATGATGGCGCGCTCCGCACCCAGGGTCATGTTCCGCTCGCAGCTCGTGCGCCACTTCGTCACCGCCTTGGAGCTTCTCGCCCCGTCAACGCCATCGTCATGTTTATCACCCTGTGCGCGTTGCACATTCGCTTTGTCAGGAACGATGGCTGTGCCTCCGTGTTGAACGATTCAGATCTCGTTCCGTATCACTTTACTGAGCGCGAGCCGCCCATCGTCGAGTTTGTCATTGTGCCACGCGCCCGCTGTAGTGCTCTCCACAAGCTTCGCTTCTCGAAACTGCAGGAATGTATTGAGCCGCTCTTCCACCTATCCGTGCATTGAAATTTAATATTGCCGATGTGCTTGCTGACATGATGCGTGATATAGCCCAGGCGAATTGAAGTCGATGACGATGTTTTACTGTCATCGCTCCTAGATGTTGACTGCGACAAGATTGACTACGACGGGACAAAACACTTAAAGAAGAGCCGTGGATATTTTGTAGGATACAACTTGTTACAGAGGATACAGAAGCTGGGTTTTGGCTTTAAGTGCTCAGGTCATAGTACCGAAATTGTGGAAGGCAGTCCTTCATGTCTCGAGCAAAGTTAGGCAAACTGTTGCAATCATCTACGAGTTGCTTGTACGCCAAGGCTTGTTGCTTCCTGCTACAGTACTAACCTTCTGATTCATTCTGTTGTTGGATACCTTGCCTCTAACTTTCACGTCAATCCCGTTCCGAGGGGAACACTAAAGTACTTCTATGAATTCCAGCTGTCGGACCGCCCAGAAGAGATCCAGATTGCGCAGAATTTTTTGAAGAACGGGACTGTAGAGTCTCCAGCTGTTCTTCTTCGTCATCTATTACGAATTCAGGTAAACGGCTCGTTTGAATCTCCTCTTGTAAATTGTCTCTATCAGAGTCAAAGACAGAGTTTGAAAACATTGTGTCGCTTGTCCCTGATATCTTACTGAGAAATCTTGCGTTCCAATGAGCAAAGATGATCTTTCCTATCCTTCTCTCACTATGCTTGCTCCGATATTTATTGTGTTGGGGCCCTTGAGCGATGTAACTGCGTTCTGCTGCACAGGAAGAGGGAGAGCACGACAGAGTTTTGCTTGCCAACTCTACTAGCTCCTGATTGCGTTGGTCAGCAGCCCTGCCCCACCAAACCAATGGTGCACCCCGATACTGTTGAAAGTATCGTACACTTTCAACATTCATTGAGCTCTGTTCATGCCACCGCAGCACCTGCGCATCATACAGACGCAAAATTGTGTGCCACAGAGTCATGGACTCATCACCTCTAAAGGCACTGCAATAATGGCGAAGATGTGTTTTAAACGGTTCCATGTACGGCGTTGTATCTCTCGGACACTGTACGGGATTCAACAAGTAGCCTGCGAAGTGGATATCGTCCAGTAGATGGACTTTCGTTCTTTGGGAGGCACGATCCCCCTGCTGTCTCCTTTTTCGAGCCTGAAAAACGACCAAGATCTCTTGTTTTCTTGGCACAGTAAGATCCCTTCCCGTTGGTACTCCTGTAAGACTTCTTTCAATTCCAAGGTCTTCGGAACAACATCCGCAACTGAACAGTTTTCACTGTTCCAGAAGCGCAAATATTTGCGTACAACACGCAACACTCTTCGAATTTCCGGCGTTTCTTCGAGTAGCTCATTGTCATTGATTGCGTTATCAAAGAAAATAACTCGGTCCTGTTCTGCCTTCTGGGAACGAGTTCGATAGAGAGTAGTGCGATAATCGACTTCAGAAATAGCCTTAGAAAGAACAGGGTGGCAACGTATATAAGACTCCAGCATGTCCTCTACAACCGCAAATCGAGTAACGAAATGCCTGCGAGGAAGAACCGCAGAGAAGTTCGTCAAATCTTCGTCGCTATCACCCCTCGACCGTGATCGCAGCAAGCCCCTGTTCTTGAGACTTTCGTTGTGCGCATGTATTAAACATTTGACCCTGGCCAGGAACAGTTTGTGGTTTCTTGTCTCCGTAACGACGTGGGCAACTCGAGAAAGAACCGTTTTGACCCATGAAAGCTTTCCGAAATCTTCCATTAGCAAATCGGACACATGCGCTTGATCCTGAATCTCTACTAGCCCTTTATACTTCAGGGTCAGTGCCTTCCTTGCATTAACACATGCTTGGGCATTGTCACTTACCACGCCGCATATTCGTTCCATCCCAACAAGTGGTTCGACCGCATTCTCTACAACTTGCACATACTTTTCTGCTCCAGCAGTGGTGGACCCTGTAAAAACGGACTCGACAAAGAACGTGAGTTGTTGACACCTCTGCTGTCCCTCGCTTCGGAGTAGTACAGTGACAACAGTTGATGAATTTGTATCTTCCCATGCATCGAAAATAACCGTACCAAAACCAGACTGCAACCTGCTGCGCATACCTGAAAAAGAAATTCCTTTGATCTCATCAAAGTAAGAATCCAAGAGTTCTCCCCAGAGTTTCTGAGAAGACGGCAAAAATCGATCCACATATCCAGGTCGCAACTTTCTAAGCATATGCACAAAGCCATTCTCCTGCCCTTCTTTTTGTCTACTATACTAAAGTGCCATCCACGTTCACAAACAGCTGCAATCAAAAGCCGGTTGATTTCCGCTGCTTCCTCTGTAGAGCACTGATCAACCGTTGGCACTTCCAACTTCATCTTCTTGTACAAGGGGTGCTCCTTATCGAGGCTAGATCTCGTAATCCGCCGCACACCACCAGAACCCTCTTCGAAGTCGAGTAGCTCCTGTTTTGCAACAGTTTCTCCATCTACGCTTGATCGTCATTGAACCATCTCTTTAGATAGCGCTCTGCATCGTACGCTGATTGTCTCTCTTTCAGGAGTGCTCATCGCAAAGCAACGCACGTTATGCTGAGCCTGTTTGGTTGCGTGGTCTGTATCAAGTAGTGAGTTGTAATTTTTGCACTTCCACGCTTTACTGTCGAGATCATCCGCTTCAACCCAATGATGTCGCCAATATGCAAGTCGCCGTCCACTTCGCTTGTTTGATTGAGAACCACTGGATGTTCTTGAGTGACCAGTTTGCCCCTGAGAGTGGGGGACCCGAGTGCTAACATGCAAAGAGGCAAAAGGAAGAGAGAGTGCTTGTGATGTTCTTGGAGCTGTTGGTTGATTCGGTGATGGAAGTTGATCTTCTGTGTCTTCGTTGTTTTCCATTTAGTGCACTGGAGCCTGAGCAAGATGTAGTACGTCGAATAATCTCTCGTGATACAATATCGATTGAACGAGAGATTAAGATTGATTTGTTAGAGAGTTTACGCAAACCGCATTTCTCGTGTAAACGGGAGTAGACACGAACGACACGTATGTCACGAAACTTTTATGCGTTGAATAGCTTTCCAAATCTTACGCCAAGCAAATCTCGTACCGAACGTACAAGGATATCGTCACCTGTTGACTTTTTAAGTCTGAGATAAGACGGGCAGAACGCCACGCGACCTGAGATGTGAAGCGTCGTCTGTGCTTGTGATTTCACCTCGCGTAGTATACTGTGACATTCAATTGAACTATTGCATCGCACCATTGCAAAGCTGAATTTGCACAACTCTAGTCGGGCTTCAAAAGCCTACTCTTTCTTTTCGTTGTTCAATGGTACGCCAAAAGCAGTATACAATTGGATATGCACGTCGTCGCTACCGACGCCGAAAGTTACTACTCGCCCTATCCATACAGTCCAATCTCTGTCCTTTGTTGCGCGAACATATGGCCAGACTTACGAGAGAATCCAGTAGTGACTTGACTGCTCTCAAGCTGCGGATATGGAGCATCAAGACCCATTCGTTTAACATGAACTGTCTCTCGACGGAACAATGCCTCCATGATTTTCGCTTTCGTCCAAATGATGTTGGGCGAATATCAAATATCATTCATTGGAACCAACCGCACACCTCACGAAATAGATACCGATGTGACTCAATCACCGCATGTTGCATTGTCTTAAAGCGATTAGCATCAGCAATTACGTGGTATGATATGGAGTACATGTTCGGAATGAGATACTCGCACATAAGTGAGGTTTTTGGGAAGCAATAGAGCATTTTGTCGAAAACAAAGGTCATCTTGTGACATCGGTTCGCAATCATCTACTACAATCTAGAGCGCAGTTGTATGCGGAAGCTCTTACTCGTGTTGGTGCACCACTCGACAGTTGCGTGGGGTTCATAGACTGTACAAAAGTAAATATCTGCCGGCCAGGCGGGGATGGTAGCAATCAAAGATCTTGCTTCTCTGGACACACGCGGCGCCACTGTTTGAAGTATCAGACAATTTCTACTCCAGATGGTTTAATGTTTCATCTATTTGGACCTATTGTTGGTCGGCACCACGATCTCACTCTGCTGCGACGAAGTGGAGTGGAACAACAAATGGAGGAATGTCTTTTAATGAATGGGAGACAGTACTATCTGTACGGAGATCCGGCATACGTTCTTCGACCATGGCTACAGACTGCATTTGAACGTGCAATTGCAACTGAGGATCAGAAAACATACAATACATCAATGAATGCAATACGGACCTCCGTCGAGTGGAACTATAAAGATCTAAAGCAACTCTGGGTGCGAAACGGATTCTCGAGGCTTCTGTCTGTTCGCCGTTTTCCAGTGGCCCTGCTGTACATTGCTTCGGCTTTATTACTGAACTTCAAAGTATGCATTGAGAAAGGAGGGCAGGCAAGCCATTTTTTTGGTTGTAAAGCACCAGATCTAGACCTTTACTGCATGCTATGAACTTAATCTGGGTGAGAAAGGTCTTCCATTTCGGTCTGGATCTTTTGAACAAAGTGTAAGGATGTTCCAAACTACGTGGAATCTATGATTGGTACCACTGCTTCACTGCTTAAAACTAGCCGTGCAGACCTGTATCACCCAAAACTGTATAGACGACGGTAATGTTGCTGTGGGTGTGATGTTGTTGACGATCACATTGCAAGGGACGTTTGTGACACCCAAGCGCTTCGTGCATATTTCCGAGTTCTTTCTGCACGACTCCTAGATTGTTATGAGCCTCAGTTAGACGTGGGATACTTTACACAGCAATATTTTAACACAGAAGAGCGCGTTCAAACTTTCCAGTTTCGGCGTAGAGAACGCCAAGATTGTAGTAACCATCGGAGAAGCAGGGCTGGAGAGCAAGGGCGCGCTTAGAAAGGTTCCTTGCAAGCTTGGCGTCATCATGCTTGATTTGAGAACCTTTTCGCAGAGAGCCACAGTGAGATTGATTTTGGCCATTTCGTAGTTTGAATTGCGGTATAGAACCTTCTGGTAGGCGAGAATGGCAACATCGGGGTTTCCTGCGTTCTTGTGGAGCACGCCGAGGTTGCACCATGCTTCGACGTGCGAAGAATTGTGCTGCAGACACAGCTCGTAGTACAAGAGAGCCTTTTGAGAGCGTCGGAGTATTGCTTGACAGCGTGAGCAGGAAGGCCGTCAATCTTCAAGCGCAGGCATACATCGCTGAGCAATGCGGGCGGCTGCAACGTCAGCGACGTATCGATACGATGATATCACCGCACGAGGGCGAGACCGTGACGGCTCGTCTGAAAAGTCGGAACGCGTCTGGAAACTGCTCGGAGTTGTTGAACAAAATGGTGACCAGGACCTGCAGCGCGGGCACCGATTTGGGCGCGTTGCGCAACACGCGCCGCAACGTCTTCTCGGTGTTGGAACGCGCGCGTGCGCATGCTGCACGGTCAGCTGCTGCACATTGTTCTCATGGACGACCAGCAGTTCGGTAAATTCGGCAATGGCGTAGGGCAAATGAGGATTTGCCCCACACGAGACGCATCAAGAGCAGAAGTGCGCGGGCAAGCAGCCGCGTCTTGCATGGTGCGTGGGGGGAAAGACAGGACGTTGCGAACGTCGATGTGGGAGAAAATCCAGGAGCGCCTCAGCTCGCTCAGCGCGGAAATGTGGCGATACACGCACAGCGGTGCGTGGCGCGGAAACACGGGCTGCAACAGCTGCAGAAAGCGTGGCAGTAACGCGCGGTGCAGCACGAGCTGGCGGACGCCGGCGGGCAGATTCCTGCAGTCGAACCGCGGCGCGGCGCGCAGCGGAGGCGGGGGCAACGGGGGCAATGGGGGCGGCGACGACGCGGAGGTGTAGCAGACTGCGGCGACCGAGGTGGAGGCATCGCAACGGATGCGAGCCGCACGACTGCGCGCGCATACTGCGTGTGGTCGTACTGCAGCGTGGACAGCGCACTGGTGACCGCGTGCTCCGCGGCGGCGTTGGGGCCGCACACGTACAGGAACGCAGCCCGCGATAGCAGTTCGTCGATGGGGGGCGCGAGGTGTGCTGGGGGGAACGGGAGCGGCGACTCGGGCCGCGGGGGGCGCCGCGGCGAGGAGGCACCGACGCGGTCATGGCGCCGGGTTGCGACCGGCGGTGGGCGCGAGGGTGAGCGCGCGGGTGGCGCCTTTGGCAAGGGGCCATGGGGGGTACTGGGGGGAACGGCGGCGGCGACGTGGGCGCGAGCGGCGCCGCGAGGCGGGGCGGCGACGCGGTCACGGCACGAGGCTGCGACGGGCGGTGGGCAAAGTGGTGGCGCTCTGAGGGCGCTAGTGGCGAGATTGTGCTCGTTTACAGCGTGCCGCGCTCCTATTGGACGTTTCCGTTCGAAGCTGGCGCCTTTAGCGCCGCGCACGCCGTTTTGGCCCCGACAAGTTCTCCGTCGCGACGGCCGCGCACCTCTACCGGCGGCACCGTGTTCACACAGCAACGGTCCTGGCGCAGCCGCCCGCCTTCTTACCGCGAATCTCTGCCATGGACCGCCCCCGCAGAGATCCCCCCCGCCCCCACGGGCAACACCATTGCCGTGCACTTGCTTCGTTGTTTGGAAAACGCGCCATGTGTGGGTCCAAGACGACCTCGCGGCTCGAACACGGACAGTCCGTTGCGGATAGAGTACCTTCTCCCAGACGTTTTCACACATTCAGTGAGCTACTTTGAGGCTCTCTTGCAGAAGTATGACACGACAGGGTTCAAAGTCTACGCATACGCAAATGTGGCACAATCTGATCCGAAGACCGTCCGTTACCAGACGCTTTTCAAAGACCGATCACGAAATATTTGTGGTCTCACGTCGCCTGCCGCCGCAAAACTTATTGTCGAGGACAAGATCGATATTTTGGTTGAGCTGGATCGGAATGTGGCCAACAATCGGCGGGGTGTAATGGCACTTCGGTTTGCACCGGTGCGGGTGTCATGGATTGATTATCCAAACACGACTGAGCTGAAGGCTATACACTATCGGGTAACTGATCGCCCAATTGATCCACTCAATACGTCCCAGCAGTTTTCGAAGAGGCTGTGGCGACTTCTTGACCTTTTCCTTTGTTACATTCCATCTCTTGAGACCCCTGAACAGCCCTGTGAACCACCACTACAGTCATTCGGTGGCATTGTTACGTTCGGTTCCTTTCGTGTTCTGGCAAAAGTGCAGTAGCGAGCGATACGCTTATGAGCGCCATTTTCGAAGCGTGTTTCAAGTTCGCAATTGCTGTTGAAAGCAGGGCCGTTTGCGACCCCTACGACAAATAAGCGCATTGAACAGCTGTTTCTGAAACAAGCTGTCTCTCCCGAGATGCTTGACCTTGTTTCTCTCCTACCGTCTGCCATATCATACCTGCAGCTGTATCCTTACGTAGACGTCAGATTGGACCCGTTTCCATACGATGGGATAACTATTACGTGTGAAGCCATGTTCATGGGAGTACCGGTTATTACGATGGGCGCGCGATCTGAAAACGGCGACCATGCTCACAATGTTGGGGTCTCGTTGCAAACGGTCGAGGGACATCCAGAACTTGTTGCTTACACAGATGATGAATTCATCGAGAAGGCAGTCAGCTTTGGTACCGATCTGCCGCGCCTCAGATCTATTCGCAGCTCGCTTCGCACGGACATGATGGGAAGTCCGCTTGGGCAGGGTGACAGGTAAATGATGAACGTGGAGAAAATGCTCTGCGGAATGCGGGAAGAGAACGATGGAAAGATTGTGGAAGAAGGCAATTCGGTATCACTGACTACGAAATGCGAGGAAGTTCTCTCTGACTGTATTTTTGAATTGGAAGATGATTCTGTTGGATCTAGTCCGCCATGCCGCTCCACCTGTGAAATTTCGGACGAAGAAGAATCTGATGCGTTGGGGCTGGGAGCAAACAGTATTTCTTAAGAAAACCCGAGCGTCGATATGTGTACTGCAATCGAAAGTGTTGTGGCAACCATGAACAAGTAAAGCAAAATCCGGGCCAGTTGTTGAACACAATCTCGACCACTGTACGCCTCCAGGTTGTCATTGGACCCTGAAGGCATCGTATATTCTTTCTCTTTGTGAAACCCGAACATTGTCTCCAGCACGTCGTAGCAGACAGTTATTTGTTAAAAGCTTTTGACGCAGGGAAATCAATCACGTGCTACTCTTGAGATTTAAGGATTCAATTCCGCGATGTACGGCTGCAGTACTTGTATCGTTATGCTTCGCATTTACTAAGTGAATGCTTTACTCCACTGCATGCAAGCGCAGAAAGAGTGTTTACTATGGACAAGCAAGGCAATGAGCTGTTTGATATTCAACAAATCCGGTGAAGGCAACTTCCTGGTTCTAAACCTATGCAGAACAGCTACTTCTACTCAATGAAAAGGGCCCTTCCGAGCCTGGAGCTCACTAATATGAGCAGAGCTCAATGTCGTTCAGTTTGCTTCATACTTGTAAAATGTCTTTCGAGAAAAACAATGTATGCAATGCACAGGAGCGACGAGCTACATATAATGATACGAAGTCATTGTAGTTTTCTACTCAAGGCGGCCATTATGTTTAGCATGTGTTTCCGTTCCTCCATTGCTTGCCTACGTTCTTCTTTCTCCAATTCAACCTCTTCTCCAAAGCCATCCTTCTTTCAGACTCAGACTTCAGCGTCTCGTAACGTTCAAGTTCTCTTTCCGCTCTACATTTTTCAACCTCTAACCTCTCCTGTTCCACCCTAATTCTTTCAGATTCTCTTTTCTGTTGTTCCCGAGATTGCTCCATTATAAGGGTCGTAATCGCATCATCAGATTGTAAAGCATCAACTTGTTTCACTCGTTTGGAATGAAAACTTGATTCAGGGCCAGTCACGTCGTGATTTTTGCGCTTAAGTTTAGAACTACGATTTAACGCTTTCGAACGTATCATTTCACCTGCCTCTATCAATTTGGTCTCCTTAGCCTGAAGTTCAGCTTTTTCCTGGCGAGTCTGTTCTGTTCTTTCATCTATTTCCAATATGAGGTCATCAAGTAGATTTTCTTTTTCTCCGTACTCCTCTGCAATGCCGCTTGCTCTCTCATTAACTTTGTTCTGCTCTCGACGAGCACAAACAAGACGTTTGAAACGGTCAATTAATGTCTTCTTGCTTGGTTTGTGCATGCAAGTAAAGGCACGGTGTGGAACTAGAGTCATGAATGTGGATATGACTTTGTCAAATAAAGATTCAGTTTCGCCCCATTGAGGAACATGTGCGTCTGCATCTCTTACTGAGCGTAAAAGGAAGAGATCATATGTGTCTGAAAAACGAAACCGCTTCAATTTTGTTTTCGCTTGCGACTGCGGTTTTGAAATTGAATGTTCAGGAGCGCTTTGGAAAGATAGTTGTGACGATGAATGAAGCTTCTCTGATTTTGCGTCTTTCAGCCCATCTGTAGGGTGGTTGTTGGAGCTTAAAGCATCAGCCATTCTGCCGCAGTTTGGCGGTATTGGACTGGAGAAGATGAGGTGGCATTGAGGAGTCGGTACGAAGTGCATCTCGTACGCAGCTGCGTTTACACGAAATATGGTATTCCAATTCTCGTACCCCTCGTAGCCACGGAGTACATTACGTCTACGGGTACTATGTGGCTACGAGAATTTCTATACGAACTGGCTTGCGTAAACCCTCTGTTGTCAACAAATATGAGCTTCGTCCGATGTCGTGCTTGAATTTTTGCCCAGTGTCTCTTAATTGCCGCCAGATGAGGAAATTGAAGGCAAGGGGAATCATACGGTTTCCTGGCCACATGGTCGTATTCTCTAGTCGTAATTTGACTAGCGACCGACACAACTCGCGAGATCACTCGCTAGGTTGGAGACTCCAACCGAGCAAGTGATCTTCTCGAATCTTTTCACGGCTGAAAGTGAACACAAATCATTTGGGATTCTATGGGGTCTTTTTGTTGAATTGATGTTGTCTGGACCTCTGGTTTTGAATAACTGAAAGCGGTGGCTCCAAAAATATATTGAACTGGATTAGTAATAATAAACTAATGGAGTTTAGCTTTCTGGCAGAAAGTGCCGGTTTTTTTGAAACAATACTGACAAAGTGCTGGAACAATGGTCAGGACACCCGCGTAGATGCTATCTTAGTACGACAGTGTGGCAAGTCAAACGGTACACGTGACAGGTGTAGGTGCCTACACTGCTGCGTTGTGCCGAACGCAGCGGGAATACAGAATATAGTTTAAAAAAATGCTTGATTGTAGTTAATCCTATCTTAGGTTTAGTTCTACGCAAAATCTACCTTGCGTGTGGCCAGGAGGCGCCACACTACAAGCAGGTTCACATAAAATTGTCAATTTAGGCCGCAGAGAGCGCTCCAACGCTGACCACCCGACCTCATCCGCTGTCAATTGCCAAATTCGTGGTCACCCACAGGAGACGCCTGCACTTGCGCAAGTACACGTGCATTTCACGATGTGTATCGCGTTGCGTAAACGCCCCCTGTGGTGGCATATGCGCTAAAAGTATCTACCACCTATGTCTCTTATAGGCTAGTACCGTAGGTACAACGCATACAATGGCCAAGTCAACCGTACTGTCGATTCTCGCCTGGAATCGACGGTGCGGTTGTGCATAGGAGGGCCGGAGCAGTCGCCTCCGACTCAACTCCGGCCAGACCACTGCCCCTTCGACGACCTCCCCTCACCCTCACTCCTCATCTCTTTTCACTTTTCTCGTCTCAACCTTTTCCCCCCATCCTCAACCTCTCTCACTCTCCCCTTTGGCGGCCTGGTTTCACCGCCCCCCCAACGCTCTCTGCTACTCACACAGACTCTTGTCTGGGCTCGTCTTGTGTGAGTTAGCAAAGCGTCCGCACTACCCTACCGTTGGGTTTGCCTTGTGCGGGCGTGCCTCTCTCTCCCGAAGTCCGTTATGCTTGGTTTCGCGTCTCTCCGTCTTCTCTCTGGTGGTTTCATTTGTTGTCTTCGTTCCGTTTATCGTTCTTTTCCCCTTTCTTCAAGCCGCGAATGTCTTTGTTGTTGCTCCTCTCTGTCCCTTCGTCGTTGCGCAGGCCTTCCCTGCCAGCATCTGTTCCTTTGCTTTTCGTCTTGGCTGTTGAATCTGGTTTCACTGGTTCTTTCGTGTTGCGTTTCCGTTCCTCACATACTGTTGCTTTGCACCTGTTGTTGCAAGACACACTGTGTGATACGGGGTAAGGTTCCCTTTGACCTACGGCCCTGAGGCAGGTGTTCAATAGTAAGTTGTTCTCAGCTGCTTCTTTTGGCATTGTGTGACTACTAACTTCTTGTCTGTTTCCCATTAAGTGCCAAGGTCTTTTGTTTCATCCAGCGAGTATTCGTCCGTGGTTAACGCGGATGAGCGTCTAAAAGAAGTCCCTGATCCCGTTCGGCAGATAAAGAAGTCGGCTGTGCAGCCTTTTGACGGGCCACGCTAGCGTCATATCTTTTGCGTAGCCACTTAGAAGGAGAAGCGCTGTCGTAATCTTCCGCCGCGTAAGCGAATTTTCAAACGCTGTCGTGTTTGTGACACCAACGTCCAGAGCCAGCGTCAGCTTAAAGTCTATCAAGCCGGACGTCGCCATCGCAGATCTTTGCGCCGTGCAAACTATACCGAGATGAAAATCCACTGCAAGGCTTGTGACATCCGGTTTTTTGAAGCCCACGATCTGCGCGACCACTACAGGGGCCGCCGTCATCGTGCCAGACTGAGAAAGAAGAAGAATACTATTTTTTAGAGCATTGGTTTTTCTTTTCATTGTCAAGTTGTGACACATTTTTATTTATATTTCATTCTACATAATATCTTTCTTTGTTCTTCTTTATCTTTTTGTCTATCGTTTGGTATCCCTCCTCTGTTCTTTTGTTCGTGCTTTTGTTGTTTCTCTTCTGCCGTACTCTATCTACGTAAGCTTATATTTGGCTAGTGCTTCTTTGTCCGATTGGACTGGTATTCTACGAGAGCAAACTTTATTTTTATCATTTTTGCCCCCTTTGGCTGTAACCGCCGACGCCAACACCAAAATGGCGTTTTCAGACAGCATGGCGGTGGCCGGGCGACGGGGTTACGATGCCATATATTTCAGTTTTGTTCCAATTCAAACGTTGAAGAATGGGTTTTCGAGGAACGCGGAAAATAATTTATTTGTAGGTTCCAGCCTAACCTACGCGAGCTCGTCCGTCGTCGTCGATCATCCGCGCAGCGCAGCGGCGACGGCGACGGAGAGCTACGCATCTTTCCGCGTTCCCGAGGGCGTCCGCTCATGGACGCCCGCTTCTTTTTTCTTCGCGCGATGGGTTCCGTCACATTAGCTCACTCCGCAGAGCGCAGGTCTCATACTTGTGCGGACTACACCGAGATTACAAGTCCGAGTTGTCGTCGCTGAAATCCATATATGTGGCTTTTGCAATGCCGCGCTCCCTTGCTTTACCTTAGCATTACAAGACGCGTCTTTGAGGAGAGAAATTAAGTGGCACAAAGTCGAGGATAAAGATCGTGCACACTGCTTCACGCAGTCCTGCACTGCGCCCTCGGCTTCCGCCCCCGAAATTTTCCACTCTCATCTTCCCGATTTCACTCGCCGAGTGCATTTCCCGCTCGACAGACCCATTCCAGTCTCCGTGCTGCGCTCCTCCTCCATTACAAACGTGTCTCCTGACCTCATTGACTTTTTGCCCGCAGTCATTCAATTGCCTATACCGGCGTTATACTCTCGACCGAACAACTGTGCTCCTACGTATCCACATCTGAGTCTAAGAGCTTACTCTGGAACCGGCCCCCTCTCTTTTCCGCAACATTTTGGAAGACGTTTAGCCATTACCGTACGAAAATGTGTCAGGACAGGCGTTTCTTGATGCGTTCGAAACGCTTTCACAGGCAGGCTACTATCACTAAGAGGTTCGCAACTTCGTCAAAACGCACCCACAGCGTGACTACCGACCGCGACAGGACCTTGCCTATTTTAAAACATTACTTGTTTCTTGCGTTTGGATTATGTGCAACCAGCTTCATCGATCGCGCTTGGTTTGGAAGACCCCCCTCTTCTAACATTTTAGAACCACTTTTGGACCCGACACGGAGAATGTTCCTAGCAGCGCAGTGACGCAAGACAGTCAGCCTCTTCGAACAACAGTTGTTGGCGATCGAATCCTGCCATTCAGGCGGTGACGTGTTACATCTCACTGAGAAAGGCACCCTGCTCGAGAACTCTGTTGTGGCCGAATTGCTCTGGCATGCGATATAGAAATATGTCGAACCTCGGAACAGAGAGGAACACTCACACGGCAATCATAATACTTTCTGTGTTTTCGTCACACAGCAACGATGCTGCTCCGGCGTGCATCTCATACCTTCAGTACGACAATACGAAGAAAACAGTCTCGATACGGGTCGAACAGATCGTATCAATTGCCTTTTAAGGTAGAGCTCATGGCGACAGGGCATCGTGACCTGAAAACTCTCATATGATTGTTTCAGAATATGTTCATGACAAACGCAGGGGTCGATGAACCTACAGGGCTTGACGAAAAGAACGAAGTGGCTTTCACATATTATCTTGGATTATGCCTAGGACTTCCTCTAGGGCCCGGGTGTATTGTCCTTTCAGTAGGACAGCACGCAGGCCTTAGCTTGCCACGAGAAACGTAGGTTGGGAGTTCTACACCGACGTCTCATTGGAAGGAACGCATCGAATGGAAGCAGGAGCTGGAGCATACGGTTTCGCGCTTTATGCGTGCTTCAAGACAACAATTTGGAGCGGTAAAGATGCTGCCGAGACTTAGGGACTTTGAAACGCTACGAGAATCCAGGTGTGTCGTAGTATCGTTCGCTGATGTGCCAGTTGTGCAAATGACAAGAATTGATGGCTCTTTGTATGTCCAAGTGCATGACGTTAACTCTGGGTATCACCGCTCGTAAAGCTAAGGAAGCAAGCGACAGAGACGCTTTTCTTTCAAACTCCGTACGCAGCCATATGCGATCTGAGGAAATGAGAGAGAGAGAGAGGTAACGTGTTGGCAGATTTACAGGACAAGAAAGCAGAACATCTTGTGCAACAGAAGCTCTTGACGGACTGCTGCGGTGGCACACAAATGCATTCACTGCCGTATCGAATACGTGCTTCGCATGGTGAAATGCTGAGGATGATTGAGAGACTGGTTGAAGGCGGAATCTTTAGCTTGGAACAAGTTTGGAACCATTAAAAAGGGGTGTGGCCCAATCATGATCGCCGAACCAAATGATCGGTCGAGCTGCCAGATTGTGGGCGTCCTCTGAGAGCCAGCACCGACGTGTGGAGGAGGAATGGTTTCAAGTACAAGGGTGGCTCTTGTGGGACGTGACCCAGAAAGAGTTCACAAGGGATCTCCTCGCGAGAATGAAATGTTTGCACCAATGCCATGGCTGAAAGCATCCGAGGCCCTCTTGCAGCAGATGGGGGCTGGTGGCCAAGAGCTCATTGATGTCCAAAGTGAGTTGTTTTGCATTCGCATCGAGCCCGATGTTGTATTGATGTCGTTGAAAACGGCTCACCATTCGTGGCATGTTGGAAGGTACGATACAATGAACCGATTTCTCGAAGAAAGGATTGTCGGCATGGGAATATCGAGCGTGCGCATGGCGTTGGTGAGACTAGTACCCTCACTGGACTCCAGTTTGCTTAACTCGCACCAGATCAACGCAGCGTCGAGACAGCGCACTCTCTTTTTGGGCGACAACATATGGAGCAGGCGAACAGGAGTTCTCGAGCACGAGATTGTATACGATTCGTTCCTTCAGATCACGTGTAGTTCGCTGACTTTTGACACGATGGAGCTCCGCTAGCACGATACATTTAGCGGCAAGAACGTCGGGCAGCCGCTGAAAGGTCCCCAACTTTCGGTGCTTTGTGAAGCTTTGAACATGGACCACACTCGCATTGTCTCAGGCTCACGTGAGATGTAAATGTGTAGGACTCAATGAGAGAATACTGCGTGAAAAAACACCGCTCCAAGAGTACACTTACTAGGTGGAGTGTTTGTTAATCAGCGGGGACGGCACCGGTACCGTGTCTGGCTCATGCAAAAACCCGATGCGTGTTTATAACTCACAAATTGGCGACTCCATCGGGAGCGTTTCCAAGCTCACAAAGGTAGGGCTTCGCGCGTCAAGTTAAGTGCGGACGGCACCCGCTTTTCGTCAGGCTCATATAACAAAACTGTGCGTGTATGAAACGCTCAAAGCGTCTACGTCGTGACGAAACCGCTTCGAGGTCAGACTGAGTTGGTGGAATGCGTCCCCATGAATCCCGACGCCACTCGAATCGTGTCAGTTTCTTACGGCAAGACAGTGCGTGTACGGGGTACAAAAGCGCGAACGCTACATGGCCGCCGCTCCGAGGTCACAAAGACTATGTGAAGCACCTCGAGATAAGCATGGATGTTAGTGTTATTTTCTCGAGCTCATTGGACAGAGCGGTGCGCGTTTGGGACGCTCAGAGCGGCAGAATTGTCGGACAGCCTTTCGGGGCCACAAAAACCTTTACACTGAGATGAAGCGTACAGCAATCAGTAGGAACGGCAATGATATCTCGTCAGGCACAGACACCATGACGGTCTGTATGTGTGGAAGGAGCTAAAGAGCAAACTTGCTCCAGTTTTAGATCACGCAGAAGCGGTGAGGCTATTGCAGTCAACGAGAATAACATTCGTGCTGTATTTAACATGGACGGTACGA
Source organism: Gracilaria domingensis (assembly GCA_022539475.1). Lineage (NCBI taxonomy): Eukaryota > Rhodophyta > Florideophyceae > Gracilariales > Gracilariaceae > Gracilaria > Gracilaria domingensis. The sequence continues at coordinate 90,147 of VCMS01000294.1, forward strand.
AGAGAATCCAACAGTTGTAACTGGTGGAAGGCGAAGATTATGTGTGTTTGCTCATATTCCAAGACGCTCTCTGTGAACGCAGCTTGGAGGCTCTCAAGCACGTATTTCTGGAGCAGAGAATAGTGGTACTCCCCGAAAATGGCGAACACAGCATTCATACGGAAAACGATCGTGGGTGCCTACACCAGGGGACGTGCACAATGTCGCAAAGGACGGCGTTGAGGTCCTGTTCGGTGAACAAGCTTTGAAATTCATCGAGTGGGGTGGAGTGTTCCTGATTGAACGTTTGAGGTAATGAAAGATAGTGCGCAGACGTGAAAAGAGGCCTGCGCGTCGCATACGAATTTCTCGAGCTTGACAGAGAATGTGGCGTCTGCTGGAAAACAATTGAAGCATGCATTCTTGTGCCGTACGTGGGCTCATAATGCGCCATTCGAATGAATCTGAGAATCGCAGCGTATCTGTTTTGGTTGCTGGTTTGTCGATTCCCTTCTCTATGTTTCATTATCATCAGCGAGTACCCCCCTCTTCCAATCGGCGAAAATATACCCTCCGGTGGGAATAGGATCGATCCCAGTTCATGAGCCAATCACATATGCATTGATTCAAAAGGAGAAGTTTTCCAAACAAGTGCCAAGTGTATAAAACCGCGCACACTCTCCACTCTTGAGGCCCAGCTGAACGGAGACGCTCTGCTCGGGTGTGGATGTTTTGAGATTTGGGTCGTGCCGCGCGAGTGCGGCACGACCCAAACTTATCCCTGGTTCTTGCACACCAATGTTCGAATGTACATCTCTCCCCTAGATTTGTAGCTTGCCGTCGATTACGAAAACACCTACTGGGCTTCTTGTGCATCCCTTCTTTACCCCATTTGCGAAGAGTACTGTCACGAATCATGCTCCTCATGTTTTGAACGCGTCCTGCTGACAATTTGCGCTCTACGTACTCTCCATTGTTTGTCGCGCAGCATGCGAGCATTAATCTACCGCAAAAAGGTCCTACGGCTTCGATCGTTACGTGTGATCCTCAAAGGCTTTTAAGGTCTTCACGAAAGATTCAGTCATTTGGTTCTTCAGACTTTTCTTATTTTTGTGCTCCGCAATGAGCAGTCGCGCTACAATCTCGATCAAAAGCACTTTGTCAAAAACAACACATATCTTTCGAACAAGTTTGGTCTAAAACTTTGCGCAACATCCTTTACTTTGCGAAAAATTACGAAGAAGCGAACTCACAACTGGTTTTGTTTGCAAGTTCGATAAAACGGTTTCAATATTCCGGCATTGAGAAGAATTGAGGATTTCTCCTTCACTGGGCAATGCGTACTCATCATATTTTGTAATACAACATGGCGCCAAACAACGCATTGTTCACCCCGCGAATGCATCGCGTGTGAATCTTCTTCTTTCACGAATTGGCAATATGAACGTCTACTTTTCTTCTCAGCGCTGCCTTATAAATTATTGGAACAGACCATTGAAGCAAGAGTTTCGACTTTGTTGAATTATAATTTTGACGAGAGTGGAAGCCAGTGCTACTAATAATTGTGAACAGCATATTAATTCCCTGAGAGATCTTGTTCACCAAAACATGTATGCTTGTCTCCCATTACTTCAAAGAAGCGCAAATTATTTCTGGCAAAGCCGTCATCTGGAATACGCTTGAATCGCATTTTTGCACCGTACAATCGCGATAAAACCCATGGATCCGGAACTAAGACAACCCGGCGACGAAAGTCTTCCACTGAAATCCAGTCCAAGCACATACTGCTTTCGATGATATCATACTGAAATCGTCGATTTCCGTAAAGGTTAACAACTTTTTCGTTCCCCTGCTCAGGAGAGCATTCTCTAAGTCTCCTGACAATCGCTTTGCGGTCGGATTTGTGATTTCTGCCGTGATTGCGACACAGAATTACTTGTATAATCCCGTAATGAATCTGCTCATTTGATTCGTACACAATCGAATCTCTTCGCGCACCAGAGTTGCATACATCATCTCCAGCATACACCGTGTCCATCATGCGTTCTTCACACCACTCAAAACTAGCGCAAAACCTTGCAGACGGTACCTTTCTCCATATCAAAAATCAGAAGTAGAAGGATGACATGCAGTACAGATATTCTTTTCTGCTTCTTCTGGGTTGGACGTTGCAGAGACAATCTGATTCATTTTGGAGTTCAAAGTTTTATCTTCTGAAAACTGTGGTCCGGAAACATTGCTTTCGTGGTGGCATCGTCGAACTGTGCCCTCGACTCGTTTTTCACGTCTTGTTAGAAGCAGGGTCTTAACTGCGAAGTGAGAACGGCCTTCGTCCTGGGCAACGAATTTTGTCCTGGCCTTCAACAGCTGTGGCGCTAAATTTAGAAGATGTTTGTTGGTTGCGTTATACCCAGCTTTCGTGAGCTTGTGGAGGGTTTCGTTTGCATCGGTAGAACCCTTTCGGACACACCCGTAATCAAAAAGGTGATTTGATATATGGAACATCGTGCGATGGTTCTTGGTTGTTACGGAGGAGTCCAAGAGCACTGTGACTTCCTTGCCAACCTCATATCCAAGTTTGCCGATTTTCTGGATATCCTTCAGTGTCCTTTTGGATCTATGAGGTCCAACATTTGCTCCGATTAGTTGGCGGTGGAACCAATCCAGCTTCAGGAAAACCTGGACAAGTCGATCTTCATCAGGCTTCGTAGATTTGGATATTCCCATCACTGAAACCCAGAGGTACGGATTTAATTCTCGACGCATCAGGCCAGTTACTCCGGCATGTTTTTCATTTGGTCCTTTACGGAATGGAGAGAACTTTCGAAGGCGACACACTGCAGGAAGATCCATTATTCTTTGGTTTGCAATGTCTACAGCATATGCTCTCGACATTCCGTAATACTCTGGAGCCTTTTCAAAAACCATGTATGCGTTGTCCGTTAGCTGTCGCATTGTCCCATGCTCAAGTACGTGAAGCATATCAAAACCAATTGATGAATAAAGACGGTACGGAGGAGATGCAGCTCCAGAAAACGCCCCGAGCACGGACGGAAATCGCAGCGCACTGTGTCCATCCAGGAAAGCAATGCAATCTCTAATTGGAGATTGATGAACGAAAGTGCCTGGACTCTTTTTCTTCGTCTTGGCTACTTTCAGTTGAGCAGAAACTGTCTTGTACACATCTCTTTGTGGGAACGTGTGTGCTGAAAGCTGGATCTCGCGAACCTCCAGAACCTCGTTACAATGTTTTGTTGTATCCGCTTCTGACTGTTCAGAGCACAGTTGCGATGATGTGCCTTGGCTTTCAATGTCGAAATCTCGTCTCAAAGATTTCTTCTTAGGTGCTGTGTTCTCTGAAAGCGACACTCGCTTTCGTTTGGATGGTGTCAGACAATGACTGCAATCGTAGTAACTGTCATGACCCTTTAATCCAGATGCCGGTCTTTCCTGCACTTGGTAGGCAACATGAACACCGAGACGGGGATATAAACGAACTCCATCAATGGCAATCCCGGTGTGCGATGAAGCCATAATGTCTCTGAGAGAGAGGAAAATGAAACGGTGCCAGAGTTCATTCTTTTCTTCGCGTCGCTTCGTTTGTGAAAGTATCTCAGACGATTTGCTCAACACAGGAGCTATACCAATCTCATGCCATATTTTGTCAAATCCTCTGATGTTGGAGAAGCGCACTCTTACATTGTTTGCAGATTGCGTCCCGGAACTGCTCATTGTCGTGGAATCGCTATACAAATAAATTAGAACCGGGATTCCTGCATCACCAATGGCATTTTGATACTCTTTTAACGCGTCTCCGTTGCCGATATTGGAATACACTCTCTCTCCACGCTCGGTGTCCTCTCTGAAACGAACGACAGCTTTTGAACCCCCAGCGCTGTTAATCACTTCTAAGAGGAGCCTCAGTACTGGTCGAAATACTCCCGTTCTATTCAAACCGTGTTCGGTCTTTATCACTGCCCTTTTCCATCCTTCAGATCTTGCCCTATACTTTCTTGCTCTTTGCAAATAAGAAGAAAAGGCTTCCGCAGTTTGAAAGTCTCCTCGAAAGGAATGATACTCTGCAGGAGAGTCCCTCTGTATTTCGCAGGCGTAGTGGTAAAGTCCTTTAGCCTCACCTTCCGTGAGGTAATTTTCAGTACAGTGTCTTATGGAAGCTCTTGAGGCCGATGAAAGGTGCTCTATTGGTGGCGAAAGGGTCTTGACCTCTGAAAACAATTCTTCATGAGTGTCCTCAAGTGAGTTGAAGAACACCCATGTACGGACTGCAGCACACCCGGTGTCCGGCAATGGAGATCGAGGAAGGAACTCTGGAGTAGCAGAGACCGACTCAATACCATTGTCAACATTGTTGACCTCCTCATTCTCGACGATTCCCTGCTCGTAGTTGGCCAGGAAAGGACTTGCTTCAGAGCCCTCACTTGGAAGGGCCTGTGCATCTTGCTCGCCAGAGCTGTGAGTAAGAACATTATGAACCTTTGCAACGATAGATATTGTTGCGGTAGATGAGTCTGTCTCCGATGGAAGTATTTGGTTGTCACAAAGGCCACCATGGGTCCTCTGAAGATGGTTCTCAAGCAGTAACTTGTTCGGAAATCGTTTACGGCAAGGATGGCAGGCAAAGATCAACTTCGATCTTGGTGAGGAGCGCACTCCATTACTTTCCATTATGAAGGATACACGGAAGAGAATAACTGCTAAAGAGAAGCAGCGATATGCATCAATCGTTTCTGAGAATTGATGACAAAGACGACTCATTGAAGATGGTTGACGTTACGAGAAATATGTCAATTTGTTTGCTGCGCTCGCTGAGTAGAGAGCTTTATATTCATTCCCCAACCGAAACGTGAACTGATATGTGAGCAACGGGCGTGCGCTTTCAAGTACTGGTTCTAGACGTCGTCTTCTGCCGTTCATTTCGAGCGCATAACTCTGCTCCGCTGGTAAGAAAAGTATTCCGCTTCAAGCCCGAAAACCTTTGGACCAGTTCCATATGCCGCCGTCCCCTACAATTCCAAGCGCGCAGCGAGCAAGCGGAAGAAGAGCGGGACCAAATACAGTTGGCATCTCGAAGCCACCACGCTCTCGACAGAACCACAACGAGATGACAGTTTCGGCGCTGAATAATCTGGTGCGAGAAGTGAAGAACGAAAGGCAGACTTTACTTAAGGACATTTCGAATAACCTAATGAATCAGACAGCCCAAATTTGTGAGCTTAATGCAAACATTAAGATGCATTTCGAGTTAGACCGCGAGTTGCGTGAAGAAATGGACAAACGCAACGATGAAAGATCACAAAAGCGTCATGAAGAGCTACTAAGTGCTCTTCAAACTGCTCAACGTCCGATTGGACCACTTAATCCATCCGATGGTAACAATTCAAATCCAAAGTCTACTCTATGGCAGGTGAGCTATTGCATAACTTGCAATACTAGTAGTGCACAACTGTATTTCTAACATCAACTTCTTTTCCCTCTGGAGCTCTAACAATAGAAGGTTAAAGCTGCAGAGATATTTGTGAAGCTTAAAGTAACAGAGCAGGTACTGGACCCATCTCTTGGACTGGATATTTACCAAGCTATGCAAGGCACCTCTAGGATGCCAAGTAGTTTGATCATGTAGAGCGCTAGGTTTGTTCTCGGGGACGAGACACAAAACAATGACATTATGCGCTTTTTGAATCAAAAGGTGAGTCCTGAAGGTTCCCGAAGTTCATTGCAAAAGGTTTACTCTTACATTAGTCCCGCTAATGGCAGAGCGCTAGAGCCGATACGAAATGAACTGGTAAGTTCTTCGATCGCTTTATACAGTTTAATGTGTATACAATCTAACGCATTCCATTGGTTGTCATCACGTTTTACAGATTAAGGCATTTCGTAATGAGATGGATCGGAGTTTGGTGCTTCCAAACCTTCCTTCAAATGATTGCGAAGCTCAAGACAGCGATGCGGAACATAATGTGGATAACGTCACTGCACGTGAAGCCGTTGATATAGCTAAGGAGTTGTTCGATTCCGGAAGTTACAAAACGGACGACGCGTACAACGATTGTTGGGCTGCAGCCTGGAAAGGGGCTCGACGTAAGTGTCGAGCGCAGATTCGTCTTTACGTTTCTTTCTTGAAGGACTTTAACTCTGAATCTGTGCCAACACTTCCCATTATCACAACCGATGTTGTTGAAAAGAAGGATATAAGTATATTCTCTCTCGGGTTTCTTCATATGAAGGTCGCTCGTCATATGCAAGATGTTTGTAATGGAGAGAGAGGTGGTATTAAAAGAGCTCACTCTCCGCATTGGGGAAGAGAAGTAAGAGCTCTTGATCGGAAATTGAAGTTATTTGTGTCTTCTAATAGTTTGGAGTCAGTGTCTGTGAAAGCAAATGGTTTGAATGTGAAGCGATTGCTAAGCGAGGAAGAATACAACTATCTTGAAGAGCACTACTAGGTGCAAACATATGGTAGCCCGTTTGCATTCCATGGTTTCGTGGGAGTGAGGATAAAATCTATTTTTGTTGCTTTGTAAGCATTTTCTTTTCAGGGCCGTGTTGTAACCGTCTTTTGTTTTGGTTGGAGTCTACCTGAGGGAAGCAAGTAGGTGTAGCTCGTTATGACCTTTGACGCGGAACAAAACCGCGAGCCCTGCAGGAGAGTTTGCGAGAAGGATACATTTGCTACCGCTGATAACCGTGCTGTGTTGACCTCCTGTGTGAAGCGTCTTGGATGTCGAAATGAGGTTGCCCGGCCGTCGCTGACATTTCATATTGAAAACAAAAGAGTTTTCCGAAATGTGGTGGAATATCTCGTATAGGAACAGGGGGCAAGTGCGTGATGATGATGTGCAACACAACAAAAACCCCAAATTAATAGAGCGCAAAAAATTGGAGTTGGTGCACTGGAATGGGTTTCGCGATACAAGAATGATTTACGGTGATCAAGCTCCATCATTATTAATTGCGGTTGGTCTTATTATTGCAACAATATGGCATTTTTCTTGGAAGACGCACATGTTTGTTCTTGTGTTTGGGAAAACACAAGTACTTGAACTCTATTTTTATTGTGATAACGCTATCGCAGATTTGTCTTGGAAGACACACACACCGTCAGTTCTTTTGTCTTGGAAGACTAAAGAAACCTTCGGAGTTGCGGGTTGGGGGAAAACCTTGCGCAAAGCTGTGCAAGGAGGTGGCTCGAAAAAGCTTCGAGCCACCGTGCCAGGTCCAGCAATGCGAGAAAGCCTTCATTGCCAAATCTTGAACCGATGAAAATAATGTCAATCAGCATTACAGTAGCACCTAGTACACAAGCACGCTCAGATGTGCGAACACTCGAGTAAAGTGCCTCGGGGGCAGAGTCTTCCTCTCAGTGAGAGGAAGACTCTCACAGGTTATGGGCCACACGCAACGAAAAACCCAAACCCACCCCACTCCCATTTCCCAACACCCGAACCCGGCACCACATCCGCACTACACCTCACATCACCACGGAAGCCTATAATCGCCTTACCCGTCGCCTCCGACGGGAGCTCTACATTGACATTTCTGCCCTCACATCAGAACTCTACGACAACGCTATCGACACCGCCGAAGACAGCCATACTCTCCGTGACACTACACAGAGACAGACTACCATGAACACAACCACACATACCCTCCACCCTTCGCTACCCATCCTCAATCCCAGCAACTACACATACTGGTTCTACACAATGAACAACCATGCAACTACCCTAAAAGACAAAGACCACTTTAGTAGTAACCCCCCAGTTACACTTGACCCAGCGGAACTCAAGATATACAATATCAAAAAGTCCAAACTTACCACAGCCATCGTTTCTACGGTACCAGCCAACATAACGGGACAAGTCTACAAACCTGACGACAATCCTACCCTCCAAGACCTAGTCCAGAGCATACTCAAACATGTGAACCAGTCCACCGAAGAGAACCATCAGTTTCTCAAGACCGAGGCAGAATGCATCACATTCAAAGACGACACGAAAGTATCCGACAACATCAAGGAACACAGAGACATCCGCGAGAAGATGCGCGCAGCGCGATACCCGAATATCGAAGACGAAAAGACGACAGTATACTTCCTCATAGAAGGACTTAAAGGAAATCCGGCTCTCTCCAACATCGTATTCCAGTTCTTAGGCAACAAACCCTCAACGGTCCAAGACTTCACTCGCACATTCAAACGACTCTACTTTTTCCCGCAAAAATTGGCCACCACCGCCTCAGCGTCCATGCCACCCACTTTCACCGAGGACTACAAACCACAGACACAGCAATACACCGGAACATATCAACGTTTCACCCAATCTCGTCCATACAGGCGTCAATATTATCATTCTCGCAGCAAACCACCCTTCGAAGGCAAACCATGCCAAGTCCACATCTCGCTCGGTCTCCGCCAACCACAACACTCCGACCAAGAATATCGCCACCCCGGGCACCCCAGACATCAGCAGCACCACCGTGCCAATTATACGCAATGGACATATCCGCCACTCCCCCCACCACACCCAGCCAACTATCAACAACCTCAACTCCCTCCCCCTCCCCCACCGGCGGACGTCACCTCGGAGGCAGACATAGAAGCCACCGGTAAGTTCGTCCTTGACAGCGGAGCCAACGCCAGCCACCTCCATCACCCTAACCAATCGATGACACCTGTATCACGCGAAATCTACACAACAACCGCGACAAATCAGCGGAGCAGGTGTACCCACCATGGAATCATCCAAATCCCCCCCCCCTCCCCCCACAAGAATAAGAACACACTGCGCACATATGTAGTGGCCAAGAAAAGCATCATGCACAACCTCCTCTCGGTCAATGACCTGGCCAAGCGATACGGCCATGTCACATTCACCCCGCGTCATGGTTACATCGTGAACACCAACACTACACCCGCACAGCTCATCGCCACAGCCCATTGGAACAACAACCAATATGAACTCAATGGCCATATAGTAGAACACACCTTTGCCCGCACAGCACGCACCATGTCCCGTAAAACGCCAAAGCTTCCCAAAAACACAATGTCCCAAACCACCCCACACCTCACACCCCGCCCACCACCAAAGTCACACAAGCGCACAACACAGACACAATCCGCTCTCACAGTCACACAAAGACAGCCCACCACCACCAAAACACGACGCCTCAGCCAGCTACACACCCCCACACCGCTCAAACAACTCACACCCACACAAAGACTAGCACACGAGTGGCATCTGCGATTGAATCACGCGCATCCCAGCAAATTATTCCTCACCGCAAAACAACAACTCATACCCAACATGCCCAAACCAATACCCGTCGACACGCAACTCACGTGCACTGGATGTCATACCGCCAAGCTATATCCAGCTCCTCATCGCCACAAGACACACAACTACCCTGTAGGAGCATATATCAGTTCCGATACATGCGGACCTGTGAAACCCACCTCGACACACGGCAACAACCACATCCTAATTCTCATCTGCGCTACAAGCCGATTTGCGTTTGCCCATTTCATCAAAGATAGGAAGGACATCCCTCAATACGTCCAACAAACGTTACATCACATAGCACACAGAATGCTCCACCCCCTACATTATTTCCGCACCGACAATGCTAATGAATATATCTCAAAGCAGATGAAAGCCATATATTCCGCGTACAACATGCAACATCACCTGCGAACTCCCCATCAACCGCAGGAAAACTCTATAGCAGAGCGTATCAACAGAACTCTCATGGAATCAGTAAGAGCTCTACTCAGCGCAGCTCAACTTCCCGATCAATACTGGGAAGACGCAGCTCGAGATACAATATTCAAGTACAACTTATTGCACCAGGCCAGCATCAATACATCACCATACCACCTTTGGTACGGCCAAAAACCCACACTGCAGACTCTTTTTACCTTCGGACAAACAGGAACCATCCCTGTTTACGCCCCCAAGACCAAAATGGCACACCGAGCACACCCAGTACGATACATGTACGCCAACTCCCTAACTCACATCACCGTACTCAATCTTCATACACAACGCTATCAACATATAAGGGCACAAGATTTCCACCCGTATTATAAAACCCAAGACCCCACAATGACAAACGCACAAGCCTTCAAAACCCGGGCCCACCCCAAACAGCCCACACCCAGTGAGATCACACTCAGTACCCCTCCTCCGCGCACCCTTCAGCAAGCAAGAGAATACCCCGATGCACCCCTCTGGCAGCAAGCCCACGACCAGGAGCTGGCAAACTTGGATCAACATGCCAGCATCAAATGGCTACCAAACAACTTTACACCACCCAAAGAAGCCACTATACCCCTCATGATGTTGTACAGGTATAAACGCTCAGCGGAAGGCAAGATAACCCAAAGAAAAGCACGATGCAATCTAAGGGGCGACTTGATGAAGCCCGGAATACACTTCAACCCGAATCACCGAACCACATATACCGCAGATCGCACCACCCAACGCCTCCTCATTGCTCTACATGCCGCACACCAATATCCCCTCGAGCATTTCGACATCAAATCAGCCTACCTGCATGAAGAATATCAGCACGACAATCAGGTCTATGTAAAACAAATGCCAAACTTTGACGGCAAGTACAAGCACGAATGCCAATACGGCCAGCTCATCGGTAACCTCTATTGTTCCCCCCTCGGCCTCATATTACTACGACCACGCACTCCAGAAATTCTTTGCAGAACTCCAGTTTCAAACGTCCGAACACGACCCCTGTCTATACGCAAAGAAAACAGACAAAGGATTCATCTTAGTCAGCACAACCATAGATGATTTCCTCGTAGTCGCTTCAATCAGAAAATTGATCGACGAGCTCCATCACCAACTTCTCACCATATACAAAATCAAACGCCTAGGAACTCCCACACGCTTCTTGAACTGCACAATTCAGCATACTCCACAGGGCTACACCCATATCTCACAACCCGACGCCGTCCAAGCGATTCTCACGCAAACAAAAATGCAGCACTGCAACCCAACGAATACTCCATACAACTCCGTTAAACAGCTCGACAAGCAGCCACAAACCCAACCCTTATCGCCAAAAGAAGCCGCAAATTACCGATCTATTATAGGAGAAATACGGTATATCGCCGACAGCACCAGGCCGGACATAATGTACGTCACAAACAGGTTAGCACAACACATGGCCAAGACACAAACACACCATTGGCAAGCCCTTAAAACTCTTCTTCGATACATGCGAGGAACCAAGAATTTTGGACTCCTATACACCACAGCACAGAACAGCGACGCGCCGAGCAGACTCGAGACCTACAGCGATGCGGACTTCGCGAACGAGACAAACCGCAAGTCCATCTCAGGCAACTTCCATCTCTTTGGAAACACACCAATATCCTGGGAATCAAGGAAACATAACGTAGTAGCACTCTCGACGACAGAGGCGGAATACATTGCAGGGACAAACGCGACCCGACACACGAATTGGCTGCGCCATCTTTTGAGCTCTTGCACTTTCGCTCCAATCAACCCTACCCCACATCACTTAGACAATAACTCATCTCTGCTCGTAGCTTCCAACCAAGCCCCTACACGCCGCAGGAAATACATAGACATTCGGCATCATTATCTACAACACCGCATCGGAAACAAGACGATAACGCTGAACAGGGTATCAACAGCGGATATGCTCGCGGACATCCTTACGAAGCCGCTCGTCCCAGAACGTTTCAAAGATCTAAGGACTCAACGGAACATCACACCCTACCCCCACCAAATGTGAATCAGTAACCGGGGACTGTCAATCAGCATTTCACCCTTGCTGATTCACATTTTTGAAGCCAATCAGCATTACAAAAGCACCTAGTACATAAGCACGCTCAGATGTGCGAACACTCGAGTAAAGTGCCTTGGGGGCAGAGTCTTCCTCTCACAAATAATGGAGGCTTCTTTCTTTTGAAACAGCTAGATTTCAATGATTTTGATAGGTTCAAATTGAAAAGTTGCCTTGAAATTTTAAATTTAATTTATCTAAAACATTGCATGTCTCCTCTCTTTACCGTCTCTGTGATTGAATATGAAAACTGAAATTAAAGCGGAAGAGAAAAAAACTTTTGCAACTCGAAAGATTTTGAGAAGTTCTAGCTGCAAATTCGGCCTAGCTTTGTGACTCGCACTTCATCGCTCCATGATGCCATCATGATGATGGTACGAAGCGAAACCTTCCCCAAATCGGTTCATGGACATTGCGTATTCAATAACCCCCGAACGGTAAGGGGTACAGATCTGTGCCCCTTAGTAAAAAGCACAATTTATTAAGACTGGTATGATCATCACGCACTTGCCCCCTGTTCCTATACGAGATATTCCACCACATTTCGGAAAACTCTTTTGTTTTCAATATGAAATGTCAGCGACGGCCGGGCAACCTCATTTCGACATCCAAGACGCTTCACACAGGAGGTCAACACAGCACGGTTATCAGCGGTAGCAAATGTATCCTTCTCGCAAACTCTCCTGCAGGGCTCGCGGTTTTGTTCCGCGTCAAAGGTCATAACGAGCTACACCTACTTGCTTCCCTCAGGTAGACTCCAACCAAAACAAAAGACGGTTACAACACGGCCCTGAAAAGAAAATGCTTACAAAGCAACAAAATAGATTTTATCCTCACTCCCACGAAACCATGGAATGCAAACGGGCTACCATATGTTTGCACCTAGTAGTGCTCTTCAAGATAGTTGTATTCTTCCTCGCTTAGCAATCGCTTCACATTCAAACCATTTGCTTTCACAGACACTGACTCCAAACTATTAGAAGACACAAATAACTTCAATTTCCGATCAAGAGCTCTTACTTCTCTTCCCCAATGCGGAGAGTGAGCTCTTTTAATACCACCTCTCTCTCCATTACAAACATCTTGCATATGACGAGCGACCTTCATATGAAGAAACCCGAGAGAGAATATACTTATATCCTTCTTTTCAACAACATCGGTTGTGATAATGGGAAGTGTTGGCACAGATTCAGAGTTAAAGTCCTTCAAGAAAGAAACGTAAAGACGAATCTGCGCTCGACACTTACGTCGAGCCCCTTTCCAGGCTGCAGCCCAACAATCGTTGTACGCGTCGTCCGTTTTGTAACTTCCGGAATCGAACAACTCCTTAGCTATATCAACGGCTTCACGTGCAGTGACGTTATCCACATTATGTTCCGCATCGCTGTCTTGAGCTTCGCAATCATTTGAAGGAAGGTTTGGAAGCACCAAACTCCGATCCATCTCATTACGAAATGCCTTAATCTGTAAAACGTGATGACAACCAATGGAATGCGTTAGATTGTATACACATTAAACTGTATAAAGCGATCGAAGAACTTACCAGTTCATTTCGTATCGGCTCTAGCGCTCTGCCATTAGCGGGACTAATGTAAGAGTAAACCTTTTGCAATGAACTTCGGGAACCTTCAGGACTCACCTTTTGATTCAAAAAGCGCATAATGTCATTGTTTTGTGTCTCGTCCCCGAGAACAAACCTAGCGCTCTACATGATCAAACTACTTGGCATCCTAGAGGTGCCTTGCATAGCTTGGTAAATATCCAGTCCAAGAGATGGGTCCAGTACCTGCTCTGTTACTTTAAGCTTCACAAATATCTCTGCAGCTTTAACCTTCTATTGTTAGAGCTCCAGAGGGAAAAGAAGTTGATGTTAGAAATACAGTTGTGCACTACTAGTATTGCAAGTTATGCAATAGCTCACCTGCCATAGAGTAGACTTTGGATTTGAATTGTTACCATCGGATGGATTAAGTGGTCCAATCGGACGTTGAGCAGTTTGAAGAGCACTTAGTAGCTCTTCGTGACGCTTTTGTGATCTTTCATCGTTGCGTTTGTCCATTTCTTCACGCAACTCGCGGTCTAACTCGAAATGCATCTTAATGTTTGCATTAAGCTCACAAATTTGGGCTGTCTGATTCATTAGGTTATTCGAAATGTCCTTAAGTAAAGTCTGCCTTTCGTTCTTCACTTCTCGCACCAGATTATTCAGCGCCGAAACTGTCATCTCGTTGTGGTTCTGTCGAGAGCGTGGTGGCTTCGAGATGCCAACTGTATTTGGTCCCGCTCTTCTTCCGCTTGCTCGCTGCGCGCTTGGAATTGTAGGGGACGGCGGCATATGGAACTGGTCCAAAGGTTTTCGGGCTTGAAGCGGAATACTTTTCTTACCAGCGGAGCAGAGTTATGCGCTCGAAATGAACGGCAGAAGACGACGTCTAGAACCAGTACTTGAAAGCGCACGCCCGTTGCTCACATATCAGTTCACGTTTCGGTTGGGGAATGAATATAAAGCTCTCTACTCAGCGAGCGCAGCAAACAAATTGACATATTTCTCGTAACGTCAACCATCTTCAATGAGTCGTCTTTGTCATCAATTCTCAGAAACGATTGATGCATATCGCTGCTTCTCTTTAGCAGTTATTCTCTTCCGTGTATCCTTCATAATGGAAAGTAATGGAGTGCGCTCCTCACCAAGATCGAAGTTGATCTTTGCCTGCCATCCTTGCCGTAAACGATTTCCGAACAAGTTACTGCTTGAGAACCATCTTCAGAGGACCCATGGTGGCCTTTGTGACAACCAAATACTTCCATCGGAGACAGACTCATCTACCGCAACAATATCTATCGTTGCAAAGGTTCATAATGTTCTTACTCACAGCTCTGGCGAGCAAGATGCACAGGCCCTTCCAAGTGAGGGCTCTGAAGCAAGTCCTTTCCTGGCCAACTACGAGCAGGGAATCGTCGAGAATGAGGAGGTCAACAATGTTGACAATGGTATTGAGTCGGTCTCTGCTACTCCAGAGTTCCTTCCTCGATCTCCATTGCCGGACACCGGGTGTGCTGCAGTCCGTACATGGGTGTTCTTCAACTCACTTGAGGACACTCATGAAGAATTGTTTTCAGAGGTCAAGACCCTTTCGCCACCAATAGAGCACCTTTCATCGGCCTCAAGAGCTTCCATAAGACACTGTACTGAAAATTACCTCACGGAAGGTGAGGCTAAAGGACTTTACCACTACGCCTGCGAAATACAGAGGGACTCTCCTGCAGAGTATCATTCCTTTCGAGGAGACTTTCAAACTGCGGAAGCCTTTTCTTCTTATTTGCAAAGAGCAAGAAAGTATAGGGCAAGATCTGAAGGATGGAAAAGGGCAGTGATAAAGACCGAACACGGTTTGAATAGAACGGGAGTATTTCGACCAGTACTGAGGCTCCTCTTAGAAGTGATTAACAGCGCTGGGGGTTCAAAAGCTGTCGTTCGTTTCAGAGAGGACACCGAGCGTGGAGAGAGAGTGTATTCCAATATCGGCAACGGAGACGCGTTAAAAGAGTATCAAAATGCCATTGGTGATGCAGGAATCCCGGTTCTAATTGATTTGTATAGCGATTCCACGACAATGAGCAGTTCCGGGACGCAATCTGCAAACAATGTAAGAGTGCGCTTCTCCAACATCAGAGGATTTGACAAAATATGGCATGAGATTGGTATAGCTCCTGTGTTGAGCAAATCGTCTGAGATACTTTCACAAACGAAGCGACGCGAAGAAAAGAATGAACTCTGGCACCGTTTCATTTTCCTCTCTCTCAGAGACATTATGGCTTCATCGCACACCGGGATTGCCATTGATGGAGTTCGTTTATATCCCCGTCTCGGTGTTCATGTTGCCTACCAAGTGCAGGAAAGACCGGCATCTGGATTAAAGGGTCATGACAGTTACTACGATTGCAGTCATTGTCTGACACCATCCAAACGAAAGCGAGTGTCGCTTTCAGAGAACACAGCACCTAAGAAGAAATCTTTGAGACGAGATTTCGACATTGAAAGCCAAGGCACATCATCGCAACTGTGCTCTGAACAGTCAGAAGCGGATACAACAAAACATTGTAACGAGGTTCTGGAGGTTCGCGAGATCCAGCTTTCAGCACACACGTTCCCACAAAGAGATGTGTACAAGACAGTTTCTGCTCAACTGAAAGTAGCCAAGACGAAGAAAAAGAGTCCAGGCACTTTCGTTCATCAATCTCCAATTAGAGATTGCATTGCTTTCCTGGATGGACACAGTGCGCTGCGATTTCCGTCCGTGCTCGGGGCGTTTTCTGGAGCTGCATCTCCTCCGTACCGTCTTTATTCATCAATTGGTTTTGATATGCTTCACGTACTTGAGCATGGGACAATGCGACAGCTAACGGACAACGCATACATGGTTTTTGAAAAGGCTCCAGAGTATTACGGAATGTCGAGAGCATATGCTGTAGACATTGCAAACCAAAGAATAATGGATCTTCCTGCAGTGTGTCGCCTTCGAAAGTTCTCTCCATTCCGTAAAGGACCAAATGAAAAACATGCCGGAGTAACTGGCCTGATGCGTCGAGAATTAAATCCGTACCTCTGGGTTTCAGTGATGGGAATATCCAAATCTACGAAGCCTGATGAAGATCGACTTGTCCAGGTTTTCCTGAAGCTGGATTGGTTCCACCGCCAACTAATCGGAGCAAATGTTGGACCTCATAGATCCAAAAGGACACTGAAGGATATCCAGAAAATCGGCAAACTTGGATATGAGGTTGGCAAGGAAGTCACAGTGCTCTTGGACTCCTCCGTAACAACCAAGAACCATCGCACGATGTTCCATATATCAAATCACCTTTTTGATTACGGGTGTGTCCGAAAGGGTTCTACCGATGCAAACGAAACCCTCCACAAGCTCACGAAAGCTGGGTATAACGCAACCAACAAACATCTTCTAAATTTAGCGCCACAGCTGTTGAAGGCCAGGACAAAATTCGTTGCCCAGGACGAAGGCCGTTCTCACTTCGCAGTTAAGACCCTGCTTCTAACAAGACGTGAAAAACGAGTCGAGGGCACAGTTCGACGATGCCACCACGAAAGCAATGTTTCCGGACCACAGTTTTCAGAAGATAAAACTTTGAACTCCAAAATGAATCAGATTGTCTCTGCAACGTCCAACCCAGAAGAAGCAGAAAAGAATATCTGTACTGCATGTCATCCTTCTACTTCTGATTTTTGATATGGAGAAAGGTACCGTCTGCAAGGTTTTGCGCTAGTTTTGAGTGGTGTGAAGAACGCATGATGGACACGGTGTATGCTGGAGATGATGTATGCAACTCTGGTGCGCGAAGAGATTCGATTGTGTACGAATCAAATGAGCAGATTCATTACGGGATTATACAAGTAATTCTGTGTCGCAATCACGGCAGAAATCACAAATCCGACCGCAAAGCGATTGTCAGGAGACTTAGAGAATGCTCTCCTGAGCAGGGGAACGAAAAAGTTGTTAACCTTTACGGAAATCGACGATTTCAGTATGATATCATCGAAAGCAGTATGTGCTTGGACTGGATTTCAGTGGAAGACTTTCGTCGCCGGGTTGTCTTAGTTCCGGATCCATGGGTTTTATCGCGATTGTACGGTGCAAAAATGCGATTCAAGCGTATTCCAGATGACGGCTTTGCCAGAAATAATTTGCGCTTCTTTGAAGTAATGGGAGACAAGCATACATGTTTTGGTGAACAAGATCTCTCAGGGAATTAATATGCTGTTCACAATTATTAGTAGCACTGGCTTCCACTCTCGTCAAAATTATAATTCAACAAAGTCGAAACTCTTGCTTCAATGGTCTGTTCCAATAATTTATAAGGCAGCGCTGAGAAGAAAAGTAGACGTTCATATTGCCAATTCGTGAAAGAAGAAGATTCACACGCGATGCATTCGCGGGGTGAACAATGCGTTGTTTGGCGCCATGTTGTATTACAAAATATGATGAGTACGCATTGCCCAGTGAAGGAGAAATCCTCAATTCTTCTCAATGCCGGAATATTGAAACCGTTTTATCGAACTTGCAAACAAAACCAGTTGTGAGTTCGCTTCTTCGTAATTTTTCGCAAAGTAAAGGATGTTGCGCAAAGTTTTAGACCAAACTTGTTCGAAAGATATGTGTTGTTTTTGACAAAGTGCTTTTGATCGAGATTGTAGCGCGACTGCTCATTGCGGAGCACAAAAATAAGAAAAGTCTGAAGAACCAAATGACTGAATCTTTCGTGAAGACCTTAAAAGCCTTTGAGGATCACACGTAACGATCGAAGCCGTAGGACCTTTTTGCGGTAGATTAATGCTCGCATGCTGCGCGACAAACAATGGAGAGTACGTAGAGCGCAAATTGTCAGCAGGACGCGTTCAAAACATGAGGAGCATGATTCGTGACAGTACTCTTCGCAAATGGGGTAAAGAAGGGATGCACAAGAAGCCCAGTAGGTGTTTTCGTAATCGACGGCAAGCTACAAATCTAGGGGAGAGATGTACATTCGAACATTGGTGTGCAAGAACCAGGGATAAGTTTGGGTCGTGCCGCACTCGCGCGGCACGACCCAAATCTCAAAACATCCACACCCGAGCAGAGCGTCTCCGTTCAGCTGGGCCTCAAGAGTGGAGAGTGTGCGCGGTTTTATACACTTGGCACTTGTTTGGAAAACTTCTCCTTTTGAATCAATGCATATGTGATTGGCTCATGAACTGGGATCGATCCTATTCCCACCGGAGGGTATATTTTCGCCGATTGGAAGAGGGGGGTACTCGCTGATGATGGTCTCCTAGTGGAATGCTGGCTGCTGGCTCGCAGAGAGGTAGGATGCGCGAAGCGGGATATCGTCAGGTGTCAGGAATGCCTCAGGCAAGTTTACTGGGGGTGGCGCTAGTCACCGTTTAAGTACTAGGAGCAGGCCGGATGTTCCAGAGGAAGTGCCGAATGCTCCAGCGCGGATCCTATCCCGATATGCGCATCGGGACGCATGCAGTCAGGTACGTAAGACGGACTGCCACGCGTACCTTGATCGCCATCACTGACTCCTTTCTGTTTTTCTGTGGTAGTGAACCTCCTCCTCTCCCTTTCTACGTGCGGTTCCTTGAAGTAACCACACTACCGCGTTGCGGAACAACCCATTGTTCAACCGGATGACTGATGATGCTCGAGTGAAGCAAATAGTTCAGTGCGCGGCAAGTCTGTGGTTTGGTTAGGCCGTCGGCAGGATTGTGCGCGCGGTTAATATGACAGATGTCCGAAATCTCTTCCCTATTGTAGGCTTCCCGAGTTGCACTGAGGTCGATCATCAACCGTTTTTCTCGGGTGTATGTCGACTTCGTGATGGTACCAAAGATGCTGCGGCTCTCGGTCAATAAACAAAGACGAATTTTCCTTCCAAGACATTGCTCCAGATCGCGTTTTATGACGTATGCGGTATCGAAGGCGTCAGCAAATGCGTAGATCTCGGCTCCAAAGACTGATCGAACCACGCGTTTGCTCTTGTATGAGCCGTAGTACAGGATGTTGCACTTTCCTGTATGGTCACAAAGAGTGATAATGTACCCAAGTTGCGAAGAAAAATCTTTGTTGTTCGCAAAAAAGCCGTCTGAATACACGCGTAAGTAGCAAGTGTTTGGGTCGAGTTGTATGTGCTTAATGCTGACGTCTATAGAGTCCTTGACATACTGTATGAGCTTGTTGAGTCGACTGATGTGTTCAGTGCCGTACTGTTCTTCCGTGACTTGCGCGAGTTGCGCAGTGTTGCAAGCGATATCAGAGCGCGTATTAATTATCCAATTGAGCTTCATTGAGGAGGATTTGAAAGGAGGGAATGCGGCGGAGCTCGATATGGTTTCGAGGTTACGTATTTGTGGCCTTTGGTGCATTTCAATGTGCTGCATTGTCGATTCGATATGTATTACGGCGTATAGAAACGGGTCGAATACTTTGGGCTTTGAATCGAACTTCGTGGCTGTGGTATCAGTCAAATCTTCGAACTTCTTCGAGCCACTCCGAAGGCAATCATCCACCTATGTTCCCATTACACCTTGGAGGCTACCATCTTCGTCCTTCTTCAAATATAGAGATTGGTCACTCTCCGCCTTAACCATTTGTAGGTCATCAAGTGTGTGCCGTGTAAAAGTGTGGTTCCAGTAATCCCCGGACTCCGTCAGATCATAGAGTGTGCGATCAAGCTTTAAAAGACTGTCGGGGGGGAGTCGAATTTCACGGGGCGGACGAAAATAGGGGAGGCGCCCTATCTTCGGGGTTGACTGAATGTAGGCCATTGTAATGTCTCGTGACCAAATTCGAAAGTTGAACAAGCGAGGTATGCATGTGATAAGTCGAATTGACTGTACTATTAAGGAGCGTTGCTCGTGTACAATCTGGCACTTTTAGTTCCAAAAGGGTTAACCCTTTTGGGACTAAAAGTTCTTATGTCTAGTGAGCTAGACATAAGAAAGAGCCAATGAGAAGGAAAGAAATGACTCGATCATGCGGCTGAGGCAGAGCGGTGTAACAAACCATGTTGATTGAAATACACGTGGTAATCGAGTTCGAATGGTATTGGTTTGATTTCAAACAGATTGAATTTGTAGCCAATTGAAAAGATTTTTCGCTTATGTCTAGTGAGCTAGACATAAGCCAGGCAGACAAGTGGCACGCTGTCAACGATTGGTTATAGCGGCTACCCAATCATGTTGCCCGCTTATGTCTAGCTCACTAGACATAAACGAACCGTCTCAAAAGGGTTAAACGATCGGTGTGGCCTTAGGCAATTAGTCGAGCCTTGTAATGGGGTGATGCTTTTTCGGCGTTCTTGATTAGATATACCCATCGGGAGCCAAGTATATTGGGCGCTTCCCCGATTGAATTTCACTCTTTTTTAGCGATCTTCTGCGATGTGATCGTCCAGGTTCCACGGGTTGTTAAGCCTTCAATTTCTCTCGCTCGTGCAGGTTCAAACTGGGGTAAGTTGTAACGAATATCCTGTCGGTCGAGGGTTTCGGTGATTAGGATTGTCGGCGTTGCAAGAGGTGCAGTTGCTTCTTCACTTTTCATACCTTCCGGCTGTGCCTTGAACTGGTCTACGAGTTCTTTGTCCGAAAAGTGAGAGGTGGGGATGCATTGGGAGATGTTGAATTAAGCCGTGCGTCCGTCAACACTCGTGTGCAAATGCTTACCATCTAGATGTATTATTTTGTGGGGCCCGGTGAACTTCTTCTGCTTCTCCCGGTATATGCGCACAAAGTCTCCTGGCTTCAATTAAAAATTCGTAGCGGGCAGTACTTTTGCTCGTAAGGCTTCAAGTATACAGAGTCGTGCCACAATCCCCGTGTATTCTCGCCGTGCTAATTCGAGAGCGTTGAGCCTTTGCTTTTGATCGTGGAGGGAGGAAGTACCAATGTTTAAGCGAGGGAGCGTACCGAGAACGAGTAGAGATAGAACCAATCCATTGGGGGCCCATAATATCGTTAATGGCTTTGACAGCCAAGCTAAGAAGAATATCCTTTTCCATCATAGGATATTCGAGGGTTATCTTCTGAAACGTCTTGCGTAGTGGTGCATGATACCTTTCGCTAACGCCTAAACTGTTATGGCTTTCAGTTCCAGATAAAATTAGGTCAATCCCAAGGTTTTCTGATAAACGTTTCCAAGCGTCAGAGGTGAAGATGCTTCCTTGATCCGCTCGCTGCTTATTGGGGGTTCCAATGTAAAATGTCAACCAACATGAGAGGAACGCTTTCCAAACTACAACCGCTGACTCTCCGTTTAAGAATTTAGTGTTTGAAAAGCCTGTTTCCATGTCCGCAACATGTAGTACTGGGAGTTTCTTTCCTCGTTCGGTGATTTACATGAGGTCAAGTGAGATCTGGTCATTGAAGACGATCTTCTACGGAGGTATCGTCACTCGGAACCGAAGTGGCTTGGTCCGGTATGTCTGACAGATGCGGCAGTTGTCAGCTTTGTTTTGCACTAAATTTTGTGCGGTCGGAGCAATACGATCTGGGGCGCCACGCTACAGGATATTCAGAAGTTTCTCCGTTTGTGGGCGGAAAAAGTTAAGGTGCATTTTTTGCAACTCCTTGTGGGTAAAGGCTGATATTGAAGAATAGAGGATAGAGTTCGGCTTTGACGGGTCCCATTCGATTAAAACATGGCCATTTTTCTTTGTCAGTTGTATACGCCACTCGGGTTATCCACAGAAGAGATGGCGCATTTTCATATCAAGAACGAAGTGCTCACGTTCCCCGATGTCCAGGCCGATTAAAAGTGGGACTGGCGCTTGAACTACGTGAACGGAAAAGGATAGTGCGGATCCGTCAGGGAGCGGCAAGTCTATTCGAAAGATACACAAGAAGGTCTTGATGTGTCCACCAAGTTTGAAGCGTTGAGAGGACGCGTTCGTGATAATGTTCTGTTGAGTGGCTCTAGTGTAAAGCGCAGCTTCAATATCTCCAATTACTGACTTGCGTGCTCCAGAATCAACACAGGCGCCGAGGAATTGAGCGTGCTCAATTGTTTGTCTCCTGTCGTCTGCGTAATAACCTCCCCAAAATTGTTCTTGATCTGCCAGAAGTGTGTCGGATGACCCAGTTGGAAATTGAGTGATATCCATGGTGTGTATAGCTTCATGTGTAGATTTTGGTTCTGTGCGTAAGGATGGTGCGTGCAATATTTCGGATGGTGCGCGGTGGTTATGAGTGAATGGAATTAATGCCTGTGGTGACACTATTGTGGTGTGTGTTTTTGGTTCAATGGAGTACTGCTGAGAGAAATTCGTTGCAGTGCTCACAAGACGCCTGGTGCTGGAGACTAGTCGGCGACCCTGGTCTCCGCTTAAAAATGCGGGACGTCGTCTTCGTTTACGACTTTGGTGGCATACGCATCGGCAAACTCAGCTAGGAAGTTAGTATGGTTGACATGGTTAGTGTTCGAAATGTCATCCTCGCCGTCTTGGTCGCGTATGTCGCACGCGAAAGCATCCTGAGTATCATTACTCTCGCAAAGGAGTGCGGTTGCGACCGTGTCATTGAGCGTGAACGTATCATCATTGTCGAGGATGCTATCGTGCGTAATCGTGTGGAGCAACGCCTTTCCGATATCGGATGCATCACGGTTCTCATAATGAGATGCTACCGATGGCCGGTGACGTGGCTAAGTTATGAAAACTCCCTTTAATTTTGGGTATTGTTGGGATGGTTTGGTTGGACCCTTAATAGGTGGACCCTGCATAGGAAGTGCCTAGTAGGTGTGATAGTAGGACACGTGGTGAAGCTGGCTAGTTAGGGATTTGTGCCACGCCCGTTGGGGAATACCCTGCACTCTGACAGTGGTTCGTCCACGTGTACGACCCTCGGGAGGTGTGCATTGTAGATACCGTAGTGGTAATAGTATATATGCTCGGGTGACCTAACCCTGGAGCCTCCAAGTAAATGGACAACTAAGTCGCGTCCTGTTGAGGATCGGGCTATAGTAGACAGCTGCCTACGTAGGTTTACCACTCCCCTCGGAGAGTAACCACGATTGGTTTCGGCGCTACTACCCCTCAGGATCACTTAGGAGGCTTGCATCTTGCCATCTCTGGAATCTTTGTTATATCTACCGTTGTATCGTTCCATTGTTGTTGTCATTGTATTTTGTTGTTTACTTTCGTGACTGTTGTTGTCACCCGTTCACCTGGTTCAGGTATTGCTTCCGCCCCAGTATTGGGTATATTTTTGGTACGCGTTTGTGCGTCGCTCCGCTATCGGACCTGTTCCCTCCGGTTGGCACGGTCCGCAGCTCCGCTCCGGTGGGTTCCACCGTGAGCTTTCCCCCGTTGACACGGTTCCCTATTTCCCCATCTCTCTAGGTTCGGGTCACACTCCACCTCTAGATCTAAACCGTTCTTTGCATCTCACCTCTGTAGGTATACCCAGTCACCATCTCCGGTCTTACACCCGGCTTGTCTCGCGACTCAAACACGGAAAGAGGGTTCTACCGCTGTTTCTATCCCATCCAGGGAGTAGGACTCGGACATCCTAATGGAGATTCCCCATCGCGCCTAGCGCAGGGTTTTGCTCTACAAATCGCCGCCTGGACGATAGACATGACTGAGCCATGGTCCGTGCCATCGGTCTCTCCGTTGGGGTTGTGGGAATTCGCTGCAGCAAAGAGACTGTCGAAGACGCGTTTGCCTCGCTTGCGAAACGGGCAGTTTCGCTTGGTGTGTCCAGGCTTATGGCAGTAGAAGCACCTGCCGGGGCCTTGGTTCCGACGAGGGTTGTGGCGGTTTGAAGCGTAGCCGTTGCTATGTTGAGGGATGCGACGGAAGTTTTGGCGACCGGCTGGTCTGCCGTATCGTGCATTAGTGTAGTTGATTGATGCAGTGGGCTTTTCGACTCCTCCATACGGACCTTGTTCATTTCCAAGTTGCACTTGTTTTTGGCAGAATCTCTGCGCTCTGTCTGCAAGCGCGATGTATAGGTCATGATACGTAGGGTATACAGAGTTTGGTCGATAAAGCTCAACTGCGCACCATTACATGTTTTCCATCGATGTGATCAAAAGGTCACGCTTGCACTCGTCCGTCCGTAAGCCTCGCGGGATACGAGAGAATTTGGTTTCAATCTCATCAGTAAGGGCATTGTATGCCTCGTTGATTGTACGGTTGCCATCGAGGTAGTCCTTAACGCGAATATTACGTAGAAAGGATAGAATTCGCTGCTGCTGCGCGGTGTTATGGAACTTATCAGACATTAACTGTTTGGCATGTACGTAGTCATTGGCAGTTGGCTTCACAATTTTGTCAAAGTTGTAGAGCAAAACCCGAGCGATGGGTTCGTCTCTCAAGGCGTTCGAGTCCTTGCCCTCTAGACGAGGTGAACTCAGCGGTGAGCCCTCCGAACACGGATAGTGCGGGTGTAAGACCGACCGTGGTACGGGATATACCTACGGAGGTTGCTGGGTGAACGGGCCTGATCCAGGAATCCGGCGAAAAGCGACGGAATGGTTGAGGAGGGAAATACCGTAGAGCGGTGTAAGCCCTAGGTAAAAAGGGGAAAAGGAAGGGAAACCAAAGGAGGAAAAGAGAGGAATCCCGCGGCGGGACGTGCGGCAAGCGGCAACGGACCCAGCGCTGGGAGACGACGATGTGTATTAAACCCACGCGACACAACTCTATACAGAGACGGAAACGCTACCAATTGTGGTGAAAGCAGTTCAACTGCACAGTAAAAGAAACAGAAAGTCCGAAGACACGGAATAAATAAGCCCGAAGGCAAGGCCACAATGGTCAGTATTGCCTGAGTGATCCCGAGGGATGAATCCAATGCGTACCGTACGCGGTGACCCTCCTGAAGGAGTTGTACACTTCACGCAGGCGAACTTGGTTCAGAGCCGAACTCGGTTACCCTTTGCTTCAGGAGGAGGTGACCGGGAGGTCACCTCTTATATCGTAACCGATAAATTAGTTAAACTAAATTAAATAATCTAGTGCACACCTAAGCAGGTCCATACACGTGGTGCACGTGACAACCCGCGGCAGCGTCCAGTAAAATATCGGACAATCATAACAAGACATGTGTGAACACACCCATTCCCACACACGCGTACACGCGACCAGTACTCATCTGCGCCACGTCATGGCCGACCCCTCAGGGTACCATACCTCAATACTGCCAAAAAGTATCCCATCCGTGGTCCAATACTCATACCTTCCGAGTACCCGGAATCATCCTTACCAGGGGTTTATGAAATCCTTCCCCGTGTACCGAGAGAGCACGTTTTGCTCTACAAAAGTGTACTTTTGCGTTGTCCTTCAGCATGTGTGGTAGAAGGTACAGCGCGTCATTCTAAGTGAGCATATATGTGCTGAGAACGATTTGTTCGAAGTCACCAACGGCGGTTTCCCATGATTCCTTCACAGTTCCTACAAATTTCTTTCCATCCTTGAATGCGTAGCCAGTCTGAGATGAAGCTTTTTGTGTAAGTTCTATGCGCTTGATAGAATTATGGTCTTGTTCGCCATAAGCGAGATTGGCCAAGGTCTTTATGTCGCGGAATATCTCGGTATAGCTCTTCGTTGGCAGTGATTCGGGGGAGAGGCGCAATGCAGCGTTATGGAATTTTATGCGTGGGCTTTGGTGGAAGGGTTCCGGGGTGTGATCGTTACGAATACTGCGCTTGTTGTGATTATTCTCGGCGTCGCTTAGACGAGAGGGATGGGCGCGATGATTGTCACCTGGTTGGTCTTCGCCCTTCGCTGTCAATAGATACTCCTTGAAGCTGTGCATGAGCTTATCCATCGCGGGTTCGGAAGAGAGTTTCAACTGTGGGGTGTTATCGACGGCTTCGGCGAAATCATCTTCATTATCGGCGTTTTTGTCGTAGGGATGTGGCTGCTTCGAGATAACGTAGTTCGCAACTGTTTGAAAACCTTGGTTGTCGTCATCTTCACCGTCCCAAATCAGATACGCTATGCGTACTGTGAGGTTTCGATACTTGTAGGTGGGGATGCTGATATCATATTGTTTGAGTCTGTTCATCACACCATTGATGCAAGTACGGTTGTTGAGAACGCTTGGTGCACAAAGCAACAAAGGGTCGAGCTTTGTGCGAAGTCGCTCAAGGAATGTGTCGCGATCGAGATTGTCACGGAGAATCCTTGTAATGACAGAGCAATATTCTTGTTCGTGGGCACTCTTGAGAGTAGCTTTCGGGAGAAAAGTAGAACGAGCCGCTCCATTGGAGTTGAGAGACTTGTTAGGGAGTGGTTCGATGTGTTCGGTGGTGTCGATCGGTAGATTGGTTGGGGTTTCGAGAACATCATGATCCAGTGAGTTGTGGAGAGACAGATTAGACGGAATGTAGTTTGCATTACTCATAATTGAGTAAAACAGCTACTTACAATAGACGATCATTCGAACAATGGCCTCTTAATGAAATGATGGATGCTGGCTCGCTGAGAGGTTGGATGCGCGAAGCGGGGTATCGTTAGGTGTGTTAGGAATGCCTCATGAAAGTTTACTGGCGGTGGCGCTAGTCACAGTTTAACCCTTTTGAAACGGTTTGCTTATGTCTAGTGAGATAGACATAAGCAGGCAACATAATTGGGTAGCCGCTATAACGAATCATTGTCAGCGTGTCACTTGTCTGTCTTGCTTATGTCTAGCTCACTAAACATAAGCGAAGAATGTTCTTAATTGGGTACAAGTCCAATCTGTTTGAGATAAAACCAATAACATTTAAACTTGAGTACTACGTGTATTTTAATCAAGATGGTTTGTTATACCGTTCTGTTTCAGCCGCATGATTCAATCATTTCTGTTCTTCTTATTGGCTCTTTTTTATATCTAGCTCACTAGAAATAAGAACGTTTAGTCCCAAAGGGTTAAGTACTGGAAGCAGGGCGGATGTTTCAGAAGAAGTGTCGAATGCTCCAGCAAGGATCCTGTCCCGATATGCACATCGGGACGCAAGCAGTCAGGTACGTTATACGGACTGCTACGCGTACTTTGATTGCCATAATGGTACCCCTTATGTGCTAAGGGGTACCGGCAATGCCCATTACAAGCCCATTGGGTGCCCCTTATTTCGCCGCCTTCGACGGCGGAAGTCTGGCGTTGTTCTACACGTGTTACAAGTTTTAGAAAACCAAACCGATGAATTATGTGGCATACGTGGCATACGTTGACGCAAGCACGTTCAAATAGTTTCAAAATTTTATCTGTTTTAGTTGATTTAAGGGGTACCGGTGGTCCGGACCCCTTACAAGGGGTACCGGTTCCAATAAGGGGCACCGCAGCGAGGTGGTAGAAAGTTCTCTAGTTCTTGGTACGCAGAGGCATGGTTTGGAAACTTGGGGAGCCAAAACTTTGTACGCGAGAAGCTGATTAAAATCTCTATTGGCTGCATGAATTTGAATGAGATTCGTCTACGCAAACATAACTTTTTGGCAGCGTACATTTAAGGGGTACCCAAACCGGGAACGATACCCCTTAAAATTTTCGGGGGATAAAATGAAATCAACCAAAGCGTGTGGCTCTTCGTTTACGCCTCCTTTCGTGTGCTTTTTGGTTTCCGCGACGATTTCTACTGCCATCATCCGGACCAGTACTCACATCATTCTTCGCCACAATACCCCTGGTCTCTGAATTTATAGAAGAGCTATGAATGGCATTTCCATTACATTCTCTTTCTATTTCGCCGCTGAGACGGTATGAAACTTGATCAACACCTTCACTACAAACTGGTACACTTTCCGAATGAATCGAACTATTCTCCGTCAAAGATGTCTGTGGAGCGGCTGCTTCAGCATTCGGGTGGGGAGGAGGTTGCTGCGCACTGGTTGATACTGTCACGAACGAGTTCGCACTTTTTGGAGGAAGTCTATTATAGTAATCATAATTGTCTTCGTAGGGCAGGTACGGTTGTTCCAGGTTCCCGATCAGCATGGTTTGATAATATGTTGGGGTAGGAGAGACGGCGCGAAGACCAAGCTTACGTCTCTTCCTACTGCGACTCCGACAGAATTTTCCGCGTGTTCTGCACATGGAATCTTCAGCCCCGGTTGTTTGGATTGGTGTAGACGAAGTGTTGCTTTCGTTCTCCATTAGATTGATGTATGTGAAAGGAATGGGTAAATGTGCACAAAACAGGTGCGCCAGCACAGGTTCTTGGCTCGTCGCTTGCTTGCACTCTGTCGCCATCTGGTGATTACTCAGCCAATTCTGGGCTTTTGTACTCGCCCTCATGGACGTTCGGTGCCATCATCACTCACGGCCGAGTGCTGACAAATGCAGTGGTAAAAGTAATCACGGTGGAGTGCTGACAAATGCAGTGGTTAAAGTACTCACGGTGGAGCGCTGATAAATGCAATAGGTCGATGTGATCGTTGCTAGCTACAATCAAGCCCCAATGAACGGTGTGCTAGGAGTAGCTAAGAAAGTGGTTGAGGGATTAAGGATTTATCGAACGCTGGAAGGATTGAGGCAAGCGTTTCTTAATGTCCTAGTTTAGTTATACACCTATGGGTGAGAGCACTGGGTTGGGTTCCATTTCGGACTGCGTCACCTTCGGTTTGAATCTGTAACCGTTTCTTTGCTCTAAGGTCTTGAGTATTTCGTGCTCCTCTATCGCCTTTCCTGCCTTGCGAATGCTCCCTGTAAGCTTTCCATCGTTGAGTGCGAACGCCACTCCGTTCTCCGCACACCGAAAAGGTTTGGAAACCCCGTACAAGTGAGCACTCTCACGTCTAATGCCGTGCGAACGACACCTGCCTGCTGAGCGAACGCCTCTTTGTTGATGTGCGAACGCCGCTGCAGGTTGTGCGAACGCTGCATGAGATGGCCGTTTGTGTGCGCCTCTGTTATTGGCTAAACGAAGAAGCAGTCACCGATTCCTTGGCCGTCGTTTCTTCGTCGTTGCAAGCGCTCGATGTGCAGTCCCGTCCACCCGCGCCAAACGCCCGCTCTTCGCCAAGACACGCCACCACGTATAAATCAAAGCTTCCTGCCAACCTGAGATTTGCCTCAGGCACTGCACGCAGAGTATACCAACGTCTGGGTGGAGTGGATTTATAATGACATGGTCATTGACCGATCGGTCATCCGTAACATTTCCCGATCGAACGCCTGGAAGGACTGCGGCGCCTCGTTCGAGAACAATACGTTGCAAGGCGAGGTGCGACTGTCACTGCGCGCCACACTACTGTTGTGAATGGTGGCTTTTTTGACGTTCTTATCAGGCTTTTGCTTCGCGTTCGCCATGGGTCGCCACTCTAGGCGAACGATGGTGCGCGCCGGTTCATGCGCGGCTCGCTCCCGACAAAAGTGATCGATAAAATCCGCATGAGTGCCCTGCGCATTGGTGTTGGAGCGGATACGGAAGGTATCACCAGCCCTGAGCTGCGAATACCGTTGCATCCAGTTGGTTGCAAGCAATATCGCGCGCCGCGGTGCTGCGTGCCTCCGCAAGAATCACACCAGTGGATAGTAGCAGCTTCTCGTACAGGCAGATGCTCAGCCATTGCCAAACGGCGAGTAGACAGTCAGGGTCAACGTTTTCGAGCGGCGGAATCTGCGAGGAGTTGATGATATAGGCAGCGCTGACCCGTTTGTGTGCGCGACCGCCATGGGCATTATGAAGAGACAGGGCGGCAAAGACAGACGCTCAGCTGCATGGTTAACCAACTGCCGTTTTTCTCCAGTGTACGCGCCGGACTCGAGTTTGAAGACGAAAAGATTGTCGTTGAGGTCATGGACTGAAATCGAATGGCGCGCCCGCTCCGCGGATTCTCATGATCTTCCACATCTTGCCTATTGCTTTTATGTACACAAAGACCGCCTTGTATATTGCTGTGCCTCCCTTTCTCAACGCCATTGTCGCCATGTGAACCTTCTTTGGATGGCGGTTTTGGTTCTGCCTCTCCATTCTTGTCTTCTGGCGCTTGTGCTGGCGCGGAATTCTGTCAAGAACATTGAGCACACCGCCAGCCCCAGCAGCCCGACTCGCCACCCGTTCTCGACCGACGCTGCCTTGCTGCACCCCCGGAAGGACTGGCTTGCTGTGCGTGTCGGCGTCAATGTTTCTGTGATCGACATTGCTCGAAGAAGAAGTTTTAGGAGGCTGTTTTTGCCGGACGCCGTTGCGTTCTGGCACTGGATCGCCGATGATATGCTCGCGATCGTCACCCTGACGGCCGTTTTTCATTGGCAGCTCTCCGCAGAGCCTCAGGTCGTGTTCGAGGCGTCATGATTCCTTGCTCAACTCCCAGATCATCGCGTATTCGGCCGATGCGTCTCAGAAGTGGATTGCTGTCACCGCGCTTTCCGCCCAGCAGAACGGCGTCGCGGGACATGTGCAGCTCTTCTCGTGCGCGTAGAAAATGTCGCAATCTTGTCTGCGCACGCCGCACCTTTGCCAAACTCATGCTTGATGAGTACACCGCCAATCTGTTCCTGTTGCGTCGCGTACCGAAAGCGAGGAGACGAGCAAGGTGGAGTCGCTGCTCCAAATCATGAGGTGGGCGGTTCCCGCTTCGGAAAGATCTCCATTGAGATCTAATATCCTCCCGAATTTGCAGCGAATTTCCAATCGCCTTGCATGTGTCGTCAAAGTACCCGACAATTTTGTATCTAATCACGAAGATGGGCTACATTCATCTGTATGCCTTGGAGATTACCAAGTGCATCTACATGAATCGCATCTCTGAGACCACAATGTTGCCACTGCGCCTCACACTGCAAGTGGCGGCCTCATTGGTATTAACAGACAAGCAACGTCCTCCTTGTGTCGGTAGATCCTGACGCCATCGTTCTTACGTGCGTAAAAAGCTTGGCGATGAAGAATTAGCGGTTAGCCTCGCGTCGCGAAACGGCTTTGCTGGTGCGGAGAGCGGTTTTGCTGATAGTTTCGAAGACGCTTTGGAGGAGGGCGACTACAAGAAGGCCGCAATGCTCGCAGCAGACTCGCCTGGCGGTTTTCTCGGAACAGTTGACACTATTCAGCGTTTTCGTAGCTTACCTGCTGATGGTCCGGCCCCTCCTGTACTTGTATACTTTCAAACTTGCCTCGGTCGAGGCAAGCTCAATAACGATGAAAGCGTTGAGTTTGCAAAGCAGCTCATGGATAACAAAAAGACTGATATGTTGGAAAAATGAATCAAGGAGGACAAGCTCGAATTCACCGAAGCCGTCGGCGATGTCATTAGACCGAAGAACCCCACTCTGGCACTAGCTGTGTTTATCAAAGCAAAGGCTCACGAGAAAGTTATGCAGTTCATGATTTAGACCGGCCAGGCTTCAAAGATTGCCTTGTACGCGAAGAAGGTTGGTATGAAAGTGAAACATCGAGACCTTGTTGAGATGGCCGCCAATTACAATCCGCAAGTGACGTTGGGCATTGCAAATAATGCGAGCAATGCGCTTGTTCTTGGGACCCTAAGAGAAGAAAGAAATCGATAGACGATTCACAGCATGACTTGATATGTTCTTGTAAAGGGAAATGCTGCATGAACCTACAGCTATCATAGCAATGATCATTGACGATGAAAGAACGCCTGAAATGGGCTAGGTTCCAGGACAAGGTTTTGAAGCATGCTTAGCGAATGCTTCCAGCGGGTACAGGATGGCATCTTTCGCCAGGATATATGCACCAGTTCCGATTCATTTTCTATTGCGATGTTATGTGAGCGGTCAGGATTGTTTCAGCATGCATTAGAGCACTACTCAGACCTTTCGAACGTAAAGCGCGTCATCACCAACACACACGTTATCAATCCCGAGTTCATTCTGAACTACTTTGGAACATCCACCCGGTATGACCAGCTGGAGGTATGAAAGAGTGATAGTGACGAATCCTCGAGAAATATTCGAACTAATGTGTAACGTTGTGGCAAACGTCACTACCAGACTCATGGGTGATCACTCAAAGTATTTATGGTTGAGTCGCCCCAAGGTTCACTGACGATTGTTTAGCTTGCTTACTCGCTATGTTGGTGTACACGGACGTTCCTGAGTCCACTGTTTCATCAAGTAAGCTTGGGACGTGCTCATGTATGAAGTGCACAAGATCACCGGGGAGTCAAATTACTACGACCCAGAAATGATCAAGTCATTCTTGAAGTACGCTCGACGAAGGACCACGACCTTTGATAATGTGTGCGACCGGTTTGGATTTGTTGACGAGATGGTTGGACTACTGTGTCAAATACAGGCAAGTAAAATTCATTCAGGGCTACGTTCAACGCATTAATCCGTTGCAATGCCCAACTGTAGTCGGAGCGTTGCTTGACAACGGGAAATGAGAGAAGCAGATGTGAAGGAGATGATCATGTCAGTGAGAAAATGGTTCCGGTCGATGATCTAGTTGACTCTGTTCAATCTCGTGGAAAGATCAATCTTCTACTAGAGTTTTTGGAAAGCCGACTTGCCGATGGATCTACCGAAGCATCCGTGCATACTGGGTTGGCAAAAGTGTACATAGATACGAACCGAAACGCGCAACACTTTTTGGAAACGAATGCGCTACTACACTCTCGGGACGTTTGGCCGTTTATGTACCAGCGGATTTACTGCCTCTCATTGGTTATAGAGGGGAGTGTGATGATAAGGTCTCGAAGTCACTACGGCCAAACTCACTTCCGCGAGCAGGCTGAGTTATGTAGTTGACAGGGCGACAGTTGAACTCCATGGGAAGATATCGTGATGAGCTATTCCCTTCCGACGGCTTGTGATATCAGGTCTTTCACTGCAATAGCGGCGCTGAATCAAAAAGACACTGATAAGGCTTCGGTGCTAGTCAAGGCATTTTTGACACCGGAATGCCTGAGTTCTTGATGGAGTGTTGGAGAAGTCGTGTCCAAACAGCACTACTGCGTTTTCACGCACAATAACTTCAGAATCTCCTGATTCTACAGCTATTGGAGTTGCACGCCAGAAAAGGGTGATGGCGCCTACGTGGCAAGCTTGTACAACTACGATGATGCAGAGACGTTCGCGCCCTCGTGATTGATGCGGCATTGTTGAAGAGGGCTTTGGCATATACTACAGTTCGAGAAGTACGCGACAACATTGGCACGTTCTTCTTGCGAGCATATCAAGGATTTCGACCGTGACTTACAAGTTGCCTTTCGTGTGAGTCAGTCCAATGTGTGTCTCTCACTTGGATGTTGCCCAGGTTTGAAACTGGCTTTCGTTTGCAGACGATATTAGTCGTTGATGTGCGCTAAAAAGAGTATCTCATATTTTTCTTTTTTGTCTTGCCCCCCCCCAATCGTTCGGGGTTAGGAAAGCACTCAGATATAACGCAGGAACAACATGACGACCTTCACAAGATGGATCTCGAAGGTTATGCGTGTGCGAAAGAAAAGTCGCGACCAGAAATCGGCTCTTCGATCAATTGATACGAACTTGTATCATGCGCTGTGTCGTCTAATGCACTGCACCATGTCGAGAATATCAACTTACTGTGGGCACAGGGACTACCTACGAGAAGCTAGGTGACAGATGCTTGATATTGAGCTGATCACCAGCAGCCAAAGTGACTTCGTTCCGTGCTGTACCGCGATTTGGCCTTAACGCTTAGCCTCAGCCTACGGCACATTATTGTTTTCAAAGATTACAAAGGCGTGTATGCAGGCCAACGAGGCGAAACAAGATCCCAACCTGGTGCCGATTCGTGCTCTTCGGGGTGTGGACAGGCTTTAGTTCCGCGTTGGCAGCGTCATGTGCCTTTGCGGTTGCTCGTTTCACAGAAGAAAGTGCAAGATGTATTGAATACTACGAAGATAAGGCACCTTCGGGCGAGGATTTGGATGTTCTCGAATTGTCTTTGATCTTCCAGAGGTCTTCATAATGCATGTTTCGGCAACAGCGGTTTCTGAAACGAAGTACAGAGAAGGAATCCAGTGCTGAACTTCTGCCGATTATGGAATGGTCGACTTTACGATACCGAAGGTAAAAAGAGCACTGTACAAACAGTTCAATCTTTGGGATTTCTGTTTTGATCTTACACGTTCGTACAATGAGTTTTGATAACGGCGCTGATCTCATGATGAATCACACTCACAACCTGCATTTACGCCAGGGAATTCTTGAGTTATATCAGAGTGGAACTTTGAATACCATGTCCGATCCTCACTTCTTATCTAGCGTGAAGCCGGAACTCGTGGAAGATCTCTCGGACAACGTCCCTATTCTCCTCGATAGCACGCGTTCGCGGGGGGCTTGGTGGCATTTCTTCAAAGAGCACGAGCTCGTGGATTTTTGGTCCATTGGGATGCCTACCATTTGCTGGAAGTATCTGAAAAGATTCCATCGGCGACGTTCTGAAGTCAACTGAAGCCTTGAATAGTTACTTGACATCTGGCGACACTGTAGCCTGCGAAATTCAAGCTGAAGGACGTTCCAGGAACTTTGCATCATCAAACTGCGCCAAAGACTCAGGACAACGAAGCATCTCCAGTTTAGACGTATCAAGGATATTGTTGCTCGGAACGGAAGATATAACAGCATCGAAATGGAAGAAGAGACGGTGCTTTACTATGACTATTGACTGATGCTATACGTACAGTCTGAAGACAAGAGTTGCGAAATATGCGGCATACTTCGGCGAAATATCAATTTCTGAATGTTTGCTGCTTGTTGCTATGCCTGCTCAATTTCTTCCCTCCGGATGTGGCACTTGGAATTACGGTTTGGATGGTAGCGCTGCGGAGTTCGCATTGCCGGTTTATGATTCAAACGCTATCGAAGCGGTATCTCGCTTGAGGTCTTAGAAAGACCAAAGACGAACGAAGATAGAACAAATGAAACTGACCGGAAGAAGAAGGAAGAGTGTTGTGACGAACCTGTATTACTTTATGGCTTTTACAAGATTATCCAACAAACCATGCTACCCGTGCATATTACCCAAGTGCTGCATGGTGGGCTATGTTGGGCCCGGTCAGCTCTTGGTGGGGTCGGAGGAGAACGGCATTGCGGCTTGATAGGCTGCTGTGAGGCTACACACTGTTTTCCACAGGGCCCGTAGTAACGCCCCTGACAGTTTCAGTAGGTCCGATGGCCTCTGCTAACCACTGAAATTGCCCGCAACGCTTTATCCATGAATTCCCATTAGATACTACGTCTACCAACGCAGCGAGCAGACCTACACGCTACTGGGCACGCTATGTACAAATTTGTTGCTAACCTGCCTAGAGACGGAAACTGGTGCACTACACTTCGGCATGCTTTCCCTCGAATGAACGAAAGGCGAATTTGCCAAGACCTGCAATTTACGTCTCCTCGTGAAAGCTGATAAACCAGAAGAAAGAATTAGTCCTAACTTATTCACTCTCTCTTTCCACCTATTGCACTCTTCTAACTACAGATCCACAGTGATATAATCGGCTTTTCCTACGGAGGGTGCTTCTAATCCCTCCTTTTCACTAGTTCTTGAACCCTCGTCTGAACGTTCTCTTTGTGAACAAATGTCTTCTTCACTGCCCGCTCTTTCTCACGGAAGAGAATGTAGGACTTTGCCTTGATGGAAGCTGACAAGGAGGTGACATCGAGGGTACGGCGATCAAACAGAAGCGAAGAGTGGGGATTCTGTCGGTTACCAAATTACACTTATATGTTGTAGAGCAGCTCAAACGCCAGCTGTCTTTGCTATTGGTTTTTTTTTTTCGGGGGGGGGGGGGGGGGGGGGGACCCCCCCGCCAGCCCATTTGATTGCGTAGTAATTCGCGCGGACGAGACAAAGTCCCCAA
>VCMS01000295.1:0-68432 GCA_022539475.1 Gracilaria domingensis
AACCTTTCCATTATGAACCCGTATTAGCGTGCGTATGTCTCATCGGAGCGAATCACCTTGTATGGTCCCGTGGACTTGGGTAGTAGTTTAGAATTGATATCCTCCTCAAGGCGGATGTCCTCTTCCATCTCCGCTGGGGTTGGTCGCTTACCTTTTGGTGGCACGTCAAGGAAGACCATGTCTCCTGCTACCACTTTGGTCACTTTGCTCACCGTTCGGTCATAGTCCGCTTTATACCGTTCTTGGGCTGCTGTCATCTTAACTTTGGCAGCAGCCAAAGCGGCGCGTAACTTCTGGAGTATGTTTCTCTTGACCTTCGCCGGTGTGAGTGTCCCGGCCGCTTCCGAGCGGTCAGGTCCGGGCTGGACGATAATACCATGTGGTGTTCGCGAAAGTACCAGGTCGAATGGGGTTGTTTGAGTGACCCTGTGGACCTGGAGGTTGTACGCATATGTCAATGGTTGGACATACTCCGACCATGTGGTTTGGTGCTCTTCGACATAGTGCCGTAGGCGTGCCACTAGGGTCTTATTGAAGCGTTCCACTTGGCCGTTTGTTTGCGGATGATAGGCCGTGGTAAAGTAGTGCTTGACCCCTAGCATTGTACAAACCGCCTCGAAGAACTTAGAAGCTAGGTTCGAACCGTTATCGGTCAGTAGGTACATGGGAGCACCGTACGGGCAGACCCAATTCTCCAGGAAGGCTGTCGCTAGTGTCGTTGCCGTTTGGTTCTTCAGAGGTATGGCTCTGGTGAGCTTTGTGAACCTGTCGGTTATGACTACTACAAAGCGATAACCCTCTGAGGTCTTGGGCAGGGGCCCCAGTATGTCGATTGCTACGAATTCCAGGGGCCCCGCCGCCGGGAATAGCTTTAGGTACTTCCTGTGCTTCGCCACACCACCTCGGGTCTTAATGCACGAATTGCATTGCGCCACATAGGTATATACATCGTTAGCTATATGCGGCCAGTAGAATTGCCTCCGAAGGGTATAGTACAACCGCGTGGCTCCAGGGTGCCCCGAAAGCCGTGGATTGTGTGACAGATATAACACCCTTTGTCTTAATGACTCAGGTACGACCTTCTGGAGAGCTCCGTCTAAAGGTGAGCGTCTGATGAGGTACCCATTGTGGTCGACGTCGAAATGAGAATCCTTCCTTCCAAGTACGTCAGCGAGCGTTTTGCACAACCTATCGGTCGACTGTTCGCGTAAGAATTCCTCACGGGTGATTGGAGCGTGTTCCCCTTCCTCCACAGGAAGGAGGGTCTCCACTACCACTTGGTACGTACTGTCATCATGCCAGTATCCCTTCAGAACTTCATTGACCTCGTGGTTAGCTGGTTCTATAGTAAAGCATGGGATGTCGTCGTCCACTGGGTCAGTGTCCAATCCTTCGGTATTCAACCGGGACAATGCATCCGCCACTCGGTGCTTGACCCCGGGGCGGTACTGCACATCGTACTCAAACTCCGAGAGTCTCAGACGCCATCGGGCCAGACGACCCGATGCGTCCGCCAAGCCTAATATCCACCTCAAGGAGTCGTGATCCGTTCGGAGCGTGAAGCGCACACCATATAGGTAAGGACGTAGCATGAGCATGCTCCAAACAACCGCTAGGCATTCCTTCTCCGTTACGGTGTAGTTCTGCTCTGCTTGGTTAAGAGCTCTACTCCAATACCCAATTGGTGCGAGCTTGCCGTCCTCCTGTTCCTGCATTAGGCAGCAACCTATTTGGGCGTCCGACGCATCCGTGTCCAGTGTATACGGGAGTCCCGTTTTGGGCAATGCCAGTACCGGTGGGGAGAGAAGCGCTGCTTTCAATGTATAGAACGCCTCTACCTCGTCCTCTTCCAGGTGGTCAAAGTGTGTGGGCTGCCCCTTCTGCAACCTCCGGTTCAGGGGTGCGGCTATCTTTGCAAAACCCTTGATGAACCGCCGGTACACGTTGCATAGACCTATAAAGGATCGTATGTCCGTCTGCGACGTAGGGAGCTTCGCTTCCTGTACCGCTCGGATATTCCGTTTGGTCACTTCGAGTTTCCCGGGGCTTATTGTATGCCCTAGGTACTCTACCTCTTGGTTGAAGAACATACACTTTCGTAGTTTGAGGGTCACGCCTGCCTCTTGTAGCAACTGCAGTACCACTTGGACGTGCGAGAAGTGCTCCTCTATGGACCTCGAGTAGATGACTACGTCATCTATGTATACCAATGCGGTTGTCCACTTCACTTTAGACAGTATAATGTCTAACGCCCTTTGGAAGGTAGCGGAGGCGTTTCTTAAACCAAACGGCATGCGTAAGAAGCGATACAGGCCTGCGTGGCATGTAAACGCAGTCTTATCACGGTCACCCTCTGGTATTTCGATCTGAATACCCGCAGTTGGCGTCCAGTGTGGTAAAGATGTTCGCATCTCCTAGGGAGTCGATGCATTCATCCATCCTCGGGATGGGGTACGAGTCCCTTACCGTTACGGCATTAAGTTTTCTGTAGTCAATACAGAACCTCATACGGGTCTCTCCTCGTTTTTGGACTAGCACTACAGGGCTAGCCCATTCCGAGTTTGCCGGTTCTATAACCCCCTCGCGGAGCATCCGCTCTACCTCCTCCAGCTCTACCTCACGGGCCTTATGTCCCGTGCGGTATGGCTGTTGGTGGATGGGACGGGAGTCCGGTTTGAGGCCAATCCTGTGCTGGGTGGCCTTAATGGCTCCCAGCTTACCCGACCACATGGTACTGAATGGCTCCAGGAGTCCAAGGATCCGAGCTCTGAGCTCTTCCCCTTCAAGTCCTATATTCACCTCCGTCTTCCAATTGGTCACTGGGTCGAGCTCCAGTTTCTGGTCTTCTCGCTCAGCTAGTCGCTGCACCATATGGTCTGTTCGCGACGAATTCAACGAATTGACACTGCCCCCCCCTTCCTTAGCATCCACGACCTCGTGGGACAATTGTGGTATAATTGTTAAGATCGTACGGGGAGCCGGTAAGGCAAGACCAATTACGGTGTGTTTTGGCAACTTGACCGGGCGGTTGCTGAAGTTACTCAGGTAGACCTGAAACGGTTTTGTCGGTATGTTGTCGACTATACCATTCGCCATTAAGGTCATGTGTCGTTCGGCCAACCGTGAATGGTTCTGAATGGATAACAGGCCAGGTTGTTGGCATGTGACCTTCACTACCAAGTGGTTCATAGGCGGTATTGTTACCGCCTTTGCCAATCGCACCTTGTTGGAGAGTGTGTTTTCCGGGACCGGTTGGTGTTGAGTGCGGTTCTCTTTCGTAGAGGCACCCTTGTGGTTACCAATAATGGCGATCCGGGGGCCATTATGGAACAGAACTGTCTTAGAACGTGGAAAAATTGCCCTGACATGCTGGTCTATAAAAGTTGTTCCAAGGATACAGTCTGTTGCCAGTTGGTTAACGACTATGAAGCGAACTCGGACCCTCATGGTGTCAATCAATACCATTATGGTAAGCGCTCCCATGACGGTTAGTGGTCTGTTGTTGGCGTCAACCATTGGGTTAGTTAATGTACATGGCTGAAGCTTATTAAGTTGTCTGTTAGTTAATAGTTTGGCATTCACCAGATTAGGTCCTGCCCCGGTGTCCAGGACAGTGACGCATGGTACCAAGTGGTTAGAAGTAAACCCGAGGGTGACGTTTACCTTATAGTTACTATGCTTGAGAAAGCATATCGGTTCGGTGCCGTCCATGAGGCTCTCCTCCCCTGTAACCAATGGGTAATTGTCCATACTTGCACCACTTGGTTCTGGAAGGCCTTCCGTCTTCGGACAGTTGGGGAAGGCCTCTATCCCAACTGTTCGGCGTTTTCCGCCTGCGGGGCGGGATCCGTTTGGTCCTGCTCCGTGACGAGGTGTACCTGATGAGATGTGGCTGCATTGGGTCGCGCATTTGCGTGTCTCGTGCCTGCGCTCCGTGCCGGGGGCCCAAATATATCCTGGTGGTTCTTGTTGTGCAAAACCCAGCGATGGGGAAAGACACGCAAAGGCGGTTCAGACCCTCTCTCAAGAGGCGAGCACAGCAGTAGAGCGCTCCCACAGGTACGACACGGCAATGCCGGGTGTAAGACCGGGGTCGACCCTTCCCAAGTAATGGAGGGAGCGAAGCGGCGAAGAAGAAGCGTCCAGCGGTAGAGAACACACGACACAAGTCGGCAGTAGCGTCACGTGTGTAGCACACGGTACCCACGAGTGTGGCGATGACACGCGAGAGCGGTAATAGCCCACGCGAGTGTGTCGAGCCACGAACGGTATGCACCGGTACACCAAGTAGTGCTACCTGTATAACAGGGACAGAAATAAAGAAAACACACACAAAGTAAACACGCGAAAGCGGTAGTGGTGTTAATGATGCCGCGAGGCGGATGATGAACCCTGCACAAGGTGTCGACTCTCCGGGAGGAGGATATCGGTCACCAAGGGTGAAACATCAGAGCCGAACACTCGGTTGTTTTGTTTACTTCCCCGACAATGGGTGTAGCTCAACCTACTAAGTAGTGTAGAGTGCCACTGTCAAGTGTGCAACCGGGCTAACTAAAATAAATAATAAATATCTAGAATATCCCAAAGTTGGGTGCCATCCGTCCATACACGTGTGTAGCCATCCAGCAATGCTGTGCCAACCTCACCAGAGTCCCCGACTTCCACTGCACTGCAGGGGCAGTGATTTCACACCAAAAGCGAGCAAATACCGCATAAAGCGTGGCTCTACATATCCCCCTTCTGAGGTGCGAACACTACGTCTTCATGACGGTTGAAGCACCGGACAAACCAACAACGTTGTGCATCCAACCGCAAGAGCGGTATCTGCGAGCGATCGTGATGAATTTGCGCCATCTTACCCGTTTCTGGGTCTATATGCGTCGTCCTGTACCTCCTTTGAAGTTGCGATCACCGTCTATCGACGTGCCATAACGTTCCCGACATCGTCGTGAAAATGGTTGCAGCACGCCCAGATTGGGGTTCACTGCGTTTCATTCACGCCCAATAACGGTCCTGGAGCCCGCGCAATATGCGTTTGGGCTTCTCTAGTGGGTGCGCAACCAACGTCCTTGACGGTGCCCTTGCCCGCAGTACGGCGAGCGGACTTCCTGCCAAGCAGTGCTGCAGCAACGCTCGACACACCCGAACGGGAGCGGTCCTTCTGAACTTCGTTCACTGTCCCGGGGTTCCGGTGCTATACCTCTCTGAGGCGCCTATTTTCCCTTTCAGGGGCGGTTGCCACACTGTGGAATCGACAAGCGCGATCCAAGGTCACCCAGTACAGTAGCGACCTTTTCCTGCCCAATTCCTTCCTCTCCGAGGTCCACCGTCCCGTTATACGGTCGCTCACATCACGCAATCAAGCGGCACGTAGTCTCTAGATGGGTTCAGAAGTTACGACATTGTCGAATCAACGCTGCCGACGACGTTTCGGAAACTTCACACAAAGAAATTGGGAATTTGACATACCCGAAAAATTGTAGTCGCCATAACTTTTGAACCAGCTACGCTCTGAACAAACCCGATACATCGGAGAACTCCTGAGAATCAGAGCTTTCATTTGACAACAAAACTGTTGGGATTGAACACCACTAAGTGGGAAAGCCCGACCCATTTCAGTTGACAAAAATGCGGTCTAAAAATAGATTGTTGAACCGAAACGGTGCCGTAGTACCAAAGTTCTTCAAGACAATTGCGTTCGGTTTCCGCCAAAGTGTTTGTATACATCCAGTGACTACTGGTACAAAACCGTTGAAGAAACGAGCCAGTATTCACCGAGTTACGGGTCTTTTGCAGATGACCCTCGCAAGGTACTGTAGAGGTGATACACCCGACATCGGAGAACCGCGAAAAAGACCAGAAACGACTGGTAATCGATACCAACGCCTTGTGCGGCTGTACCAGAGACCGCAGAAGCGTAAAAGACGGCCTCCACAACGGAGTGAACAGTAGTAGACGTGGTCGAAAGTCGTTGACAGCAGCAATTAAACCGGTAATCCGTGAAAACTTTCAACCGGATGACGGCGTACTAGACCTTAATCAAGGTTCAACCTCTACCGAGGGCAGTCACTAGACCTCACAGAGGGTTCGTGAAACCCAAAATCAAACACACCAGCAAGGCTGAGACAACAAATGACACCATAAAAATGGGTCGCAAAACAACAATGATCCTTCAACAAGATGTGTATCTTCCGGTCCCGTACCGTGCAGAACTCACGAGAACGTCTCGGTAAGCTTTCGAAAACCCGTGCAAACGGTGAGATGGAATGATAGGCCGCATTGCGGGCGCAAACGAAGCTCCAGAGATATCGGTTAACCAGAAACTATCCTCGACCACGAGAGTGACGAACCCTTACAAAGGTGATGATAACCGATGAAGATCGGGGTTCTTCCGCAATATGCGTGACGGTTTCGAACCTCGGCCGCATGTGGCGTGCAGTGAGAACCGTGAAACGTGCAAAGACCGTCACTGACGAGAACGAACCCTGTTCAACGTGAAAGCCAAACGAACGAGCGGTGCTCCTCGAAAATGGCAAAAGGTGATCAAACCGGTAGATACACATGATGTACACGGAAATTGTACACCCTTCTGCTAGGGAAAAACCGTGATTGCGGTCCACTATGGTAGTAGCGAACCCGCAAGCTGGACAAAAAACCTAACAGGTAAACAACATCGAAAACGATTGAATAGCGATTAGACACGACATGAGTCGGATTCCAACCGCAAAATGCGAGCAACCAAGTGACCCGACATGGGTGAGAGTCACATGTGAAACTCCTTCTTCATAACTTCGCATCTGAATGACAATTCCTCTCCATAGAGTCTTCATTCTTCTTCCGAGTGTACTTCATCCTCTTCAGAGTGCAACTAAACTTCTCCTCATCCTGAGGGCATAACTGATCTTGAACTCAACTCTCCTCTTCCTAGAGTGTCTCCTCACCACGCGAGTAGCGGTACAGTACTCCTCTGGAGGTTGTCGCAGTGTTCCTCGATTGAGTGTTGTCGTTCGTAGAACCGTTCGTGCGCGGTACGCGATAAGCCTCCGTCTCTAACGACGTGTGTTATCCGACCATCGCTTGATGTAGGTTAGCCGGCAACGCCGTGTTAGTTCGACGATGGTACTGCACGATCTTCGATCGGGGTAAGTGCTCCACGGGTTCGTCCGAATCCCGCGACGGCGGATAGCCATACCAGCGTACCTGGTACTGAACATACCCCTTCGGATTCCAACTGTGTCCCACGATGTGGTCTACGACGAACTCTTTCGAGTATACGCCCCGCTCGAGCTCTTCCTGCGAAGGGTCGTCAGCGCGCTGCGGCGGTGCCGTTACATAGTCACCAGCGGTGCTGTGAGTTTCTCCTGACGCCTTCGGCGGTAAGTGTGTCCTCCGCTGAGTGGTCGCTTCCGGAATCCGGGTCTTCTCAAGCAGCTTCGCCGCTTCGGCGGGTCCGCGAACGGCTAGTTCATGCGGTAGTTCCCGTCCTGACGGTGAAGGCGAACGCGGAGGCGGATTGTTCACCACGGCACGTGCCGGTTCACGTGAAGACACGCGACGTTTCGCGGTGGTGGCACTGCCACGAGCTGTGATTGGCCCATTGTGTGGCGCGCGCTGCGCACCCCAAGATTTGTGGTGCGCAAGCGCTCCTGCAGATGCAGTGTGCGTTTTCCCTAAATCAGGGCTGTAATCTGTATCTCCAACGAGCGGTGCGCCGTCATGACTTGGTGAAACGTCATGACGTGCGACTTGCGACTTCCCCAAAGCTGGGTGCAACGATACACTACCATTACCCGAACCGGGGTGCTTGATCTTCGCTTCAGCGAGCGTCTTCTCTTCTTCCTGCTCTG
The DNA here is from genome assembly GCA_022539475.1 of Gracilaria domingensis. NCBI lineage: Eukaryota > Rhodophyta > Florideophyceae > Gracilariales > Gracilariaceae > Gracilaria > Gracilaria domingensis. The sequence continues at coordinate 7,848 of VCMS01000295.1, forward strand.
CAGTGTCAACGATACCGGGATCTGCCGTGACTACCCTACAGCGCGCCTGCGAAGGCGGTTTGCGGCGGTCGTCAGCGGCGGAATGCGGCGACTGCGCGTCCGAAATACTCCGTGATACAGTATCCAGCTTCGCTGTAGCCTTGCTCTGCCGAGAAGTCGGGTGTTCTTGATCAACTTCCGGCCTTGCCGTGGAAACTTCGCGAACGAGAGCATGCTCCGCGTCCTGCGTCCGTGCGACGATGGGCGCGTGTTCTTGTGACAATTCCCCAGATGGGTGAGCAATACCAGTATCCTGGGACAACTTTGAGTCCGTTCGTTGCGTGCGGTGTCCTTCCTGAAGGTCGCGATCCTTCGTGGAAGGTTGTGTATCCTCCGCAGAGTTCTGCGCGACAGCGGCCGACTGCGGCGCGTCCTTCGCGACTTCAACACGCGACAGCGGGTGATCCTTCCCACTGACAGTGGTGTCCGTAGCAACTACGTCTTCGACGGTGTCCTGAGGCGACTCTGCCTCTGCTTCATTTCTTTCCCGTGAATCACGGTGCTGCGACGGTAGCGACACCGGTGACTCACTCTCCGCGACAACGCGTGAATTCCCCTCCCCCTCCTTAGGTGGAGCGTTACGGGGAGCAGTCATCACGTCGGTTGACGGTGTAACAGACGCTGTGAAACGCGATTTCACCAGCGGTGTATGTTCCGATACCTCGGCTTGCGACGATATAATCGGTACATCTGCGAGACCCCGTGTTGGGTGACGGAGCCCCACAGTGGGTGTAGTGTTCTGCGACGAGGTTCCTCGGTTCTCTGTCTGTCCAGCTTCCTGCTGTGTGTCCGAAAGTACTTCCGTGTGAACGGTTGGACCTCTTACCACGCGATCGCGGGAGAAACGCTCATGAGCGTCACCAACTTCCAGTACGGCTGTGTCCTTGTTCACGCTGACAACGCGGTACGGACCATCAGCGATGGGTGAAAGCTTGTGGCGCCGCTCCTTTTCAGGGTTGTAGTACTCCTTCCTGACAAAGGCGAGGTTTCCCACTTTCAGTGGCGGTAGTGGTCTCCGTACCCGGGCATCAAAGTTCCGCTTGTAAGCGTGTTGTGCTTTCGCCATTGACGACCTGGCGACAGGTACCATTGCGGATAACCACTGCTTCCATTGCAAGTAGTGATCCCGTATTGACGGTGACGTATCCAGCTTTGCTGATGGTTCAACCGCAACTGGCGGTGGTGTCCGTGAGAGCACGAGCTCAAAGGGCGATAAACCAGTTACTCTGTGAACTTGCGTATTATACGCATACGTCACGGTATCCGTGTAGAGATCCCAAGTTTTCGGGTGTTCAACAGTATAAGCCCGCAACGCGGAGAGCATCGTCCGGTTAAACCGTTCGACTTGCCCATTGCATTGGGGATGATACGTCGTCGTGAAGAGATTCTTCACGTCGAGTATCCGACAGACATCCTGGAAGAAACGTGCAGTAAACTGCGGACCATTATCTGAGAGGAGATTGACCGGGGGACCGTAGACCATAACCCAATGGCGAACGAATGCCTCCGCAACACTGCGTGCTGTAATCGACTTCAACGGAACTGTCCGGACTAGCTTACTGAATCTATCCGTAATAACGAGTAAGAACCGATTTCCTCGGGAAGTACGCAAGAACTCACCGAGTATATCGATGGCAATAAACTCCAACGGCGCCCTTGCGGGGAAAAGTGTTAGTTTCTTCGCATGGCGACGCTGTTTAACTCGCTCGCGAGCACAATGTGTACACGCCTTCACGGTGGTGTAGCAGTCCAACGCTAACGCGGGCCAGTAGAAATCGCGACGCAGTGTCGTGTATAACCGCTTAGCACCCGGATGGGAAGCCATCCGCGAGTGATGCGAGAGATGCAATACCCTTGTTTGTAAGGAGTGAGGAACCACAATCTGTGGGGCAGAACGAACCACTCTGACGAGGTAACCTTGTGTGTTGACCCCGAACGGGATGTTAGCACCACCATTAATTTGGGAGCGTATCCTCGTACAGAACGGGTCAGATTGCTGTTCCCGCACCAGCTCTTCTGGGTAATGGGGACGAATGTACCGGATTCCGGGTCTTCACCGTCTGCGACGAGCAAATCATCACAGATGTCGTCCGACACGATGTCGTAGTCTTCATCACCCTCCTCCATGAGGAAACAGGGGATATCTTCATCCTCGTCATCGAGGGGTAAAGCTTCACCTTCAGTTCCTAGACGTGAAAGAGCATCCGCTTGCGCGTTTAAACAACCCTTCTTATAGGTGACCTCGTAGTCAAACTCGGCAAGCCGAAGACGCCAACGCATTAAGCGTCCGGAAGGCTCCGTGACTGACATTAACCAACGCAAGGCGGAATGATCCGTATTGACGGTAAAGTGCACACCCATAAGATATGGTCGTAGAGTCTGCAAAGCCCATACCATGGCGAGACACTCCTTCTCGGATACCGAGTAATTGCGCTCGTGCACGTTGAGTGTACGAGACCAATAGCCAATTGGTTTGCGTTCCCCTTCGGGTGTAGTCTGAAAGAGAGCGCAGCCAATTTGGTAATCGCTCGAATCCGTATCCACGGTGTACGGCAACCCGTTCTTCGGTAACGCTAACACGGGTGCCGTGGTAACAGCCTCTTTAAGAGAGTTGAAGGCCTCCACTTGCGTGGGGGTAAGTGGTCCCAATTTGGGCGGTTGTCCCTTCTTCAGGAGTTCGTTGAGCGGTCCCGCGATCTTCGCGAAGCGAGAAATGAACCGTCTATAAACGTTGCATAGCCCTAGAAAGGAGCGTAGCTCTGTCTGTGTAGTGGGGTGCTTCGCCTCTTTGAGGGACTTCACGCGAGTTTCCTCGATCAGTATCCGTCCTGGACGTATGACATGGCCCAGATACTTCACTGAGTGAGTGAAAAACTCACACTTCCTCAATTTGAGAGTAATTCCAGCATCCCGCAAAGCGGTCATTATCTCCCGAACATGTTCGAGGTGATCGTCCAAACTGTTGGAAAACACGATGATGTCATCGAGGTATACCAAGCAACTCCGCCATTTGAAGCGAGCTAACAAAATGTCCAGAGCACGCTGAAACGTAGCGGGGGCGTTCGTTAACCCGAACGGCATACGCTTAAAGCGGTATAGTCCTGAATGACAGGTAAACGCGGTCTTGTCACGGTCTTCCGGTCTAACTGGTACTTGCCAGTAACCCCAGTTTGCATCCAAAGTGGAGAAAACAGTAGCATCGCCAAGCGAGTCGATATACTCGTCCATACGAGGTATGGGGTACACGTCTTTGACGGTGACATCGTTCAAGCGACGATAGTCGATACAAAAGCGCCAGGACCCGTCGGGTTTCGGAGCCAGTACAACTGGAGATGCCCACGGCGACTGAGCCGGTTCTATCACGCCAGCGCGGAGCATTTTGTTGATCTGAAACTCTTCCTCTTCCCGTGCTTTCGGGCCTGCCCTGTAAGGGTGCTGAGCAATCGGCTTGGTCTCCGGCAGGAGGTCAATCCGGTGTTCCGTAGTTGAAACCTCTCCGAGGGAACCATCCCACATTGGTGTAAACTCTCGCAACATGTTGCGCAACTTCTCACGGTGTGAAACCGGTACATGACCGAGATTCAATTCTTCTAACTCCTTGATAGGGTCAATCTTGTCATAACTCGTAGTAACGGTCCTAGCTTCCGAGTCATTCGTGTGTTCAACCGTCTGGGACGGGTGTTCAACCGTCTGGGACGGGTCCGACGCAGACGAGCGCGACGATTCTCCCTCCCCCTCCTTAGGGTGAAGCAAACCAGTGCGTTCTTCAGCAAGCCCGAGCATCTCGGCGGCAGTCACCTTTGTAGGGATAAGCGCCGTAGGGTGCGGTAAGACAGAACCAATTACTTGGTTCTTCACCAGATACTGGGGCTTCTTGCCAAAGTTGGCCAACATAACCCGAAAGGGGTGTTCGCTGTTGATTTGAACAACTCCGTTCGCCAACGCGACCTGATACTTCTCGTATAACGAGTTCAATGGTTGAACAACCCGCAAACCACGCGGTGCGGCAGTAACATCAACCCAAACCTGGGATTCTGGCGGAATAGAAATTGCACGCGCTACGCGGAGCTTCGGCGACTCCTTCGGAGGTGAGGAATCCTGTAGAGGAGCGGGTAGTGGTACCAGCTTAGCTGACGCTCGGCGTAATGAGCGACGAACAATCGGTACAACCGAACCATCTTCCATTTCCACTTCACGCGCACGCGGTCGTATGGCTTCGACATATCTGTCGCAGAAGTCACACCCTAGAATGACAGGGGCAGCGAGCGTCTTGCAGACGATGAATTCTACCTGCTCGATGCAGTTACCAATCCTGACAATCAGTGAAACCATTCCAGCCGTTTGTAACGGGTTATTGTTAGCATCTGCCACGTCCATGACGGGTCCAGAGCGGACTCGACAACGGAGTTCCGGCGGTAGTAATGACTCAACAATGAAGTTGGGGCCAGCACCTGTATCCAAGACAGAGAGATGACGCACCATATACTGGGTGGATAGGCCAAGGTCAGCAAATATCTTGTAGTTTCGCTTGCCATTACCATGACTCGATCCGGGATCCGGTTGTTCCTGAACCGTATCCACAGGCGACGTAACACACCGATGGTGGTAGAGTCCACGTCTAAGACGGTCTGTTTCCTCGAAAGGATTTTGACCTGGGAGCGAGGCGGTGACGCCTCGGGCGCCGTAGACCTCGACTCGGGCGCCTCTCCATTGGAGACTCCCGTACTCAGTTTAACTGAGTTCCATCCGTTCTAACGGGAACGGCGTCCTGTGCAGCAGGCATCTTCACAGATTCCTGTGGAACAGCGACAGAACTACCCGCAACAGCGGTTGCCGCCACGGCTTGAGCCGGTGAAACATTGACCTGGGTCGAACCAGAGTGCAGTAACGCAGCCAATTCTGCAGCAGACACCCTACGGGGGTACTCAGCCTTCGCACGCAGATATGCGGTTACCGGCACTGACGCCTGTTCGGCGGGGGTCAGCGCTTCAAAATTCGCCACAACCGTGGGCATTTCCCTCATCGAGAGGTTGCAGTTCGGAGCTGCATGACCGTGGTTGTAACACGTGAAACAGATCAGGGGTGGTCTTCCGGAACTCCGTGGGTCTTGGAACTTCACCGTTCGCGGGTCTACCCAACCAGGTCGCTGGTAACGACTCCCTGAATAGGGTACTTGAGGACCGCGAACGCGTGGACGGTCTGCGTAAAGCAGCGCATCTTCCGTCTTCGACGAGGCTTCTGAAGTAGAAGGCAACTCCGTAGTCGGAATAGAATCCAGGCTCACCTGTGCGAGATGTAAGTTATCCACATCGTGGCCAGAAAAGTCCTGCGGTAGCAGTGAAGCCGATGACGACCCTCCTTCGAGGTGCAACGCCTTGGTCGAAACCCGGTATCCGGTGCGTGCGCGCAAGGCGTCTCCCTCCGCCTTCGCGTACTGCACTAACTCCAGATAGGTAGTCTTCTTCCGGTCTTCCCGTCGCTGGGCAACCAGAGTGCGAATAGCCGGATTCAATCCGTTGATAAACAGCGTGCAGCGCTCGTTTGAGGAGTAAACATTGCCACAACGGTGGAATGCCTTATTCAGGCGTACCGAGTACTCGGTTTCCGACTCCTTCGGGCGTTGTTTCGTCTCCCGCAACGCGGTGATTGCTTCCTCGATAGAGGTATTTGTCGCATACGAGCGCAACAAATACTGCACTGCTTCGGGCCAGCAGGTGACCCCTCCTTCAGAGGCGCGAGATGAACCTCTTACAGAGTTATACTGATCTTCAGCGAGTCCCCGTAGAAAATACGGTAAGGCAACATAAGCTTGCCCCTCACTCATGCCGAGGATGTCAGCTTCCGCTACAAAGCGTGAAAGAAAGTCAAGCACCAGAATGGGATCCTCCCCAGTGAACAACTGGTTGCGAAAGGTTAAGGACATGCGTTTGATGCAGTCCTTCACCTTACCCGTGCCACGGGGCGTCCGGTTCAGACTTGAATCTTCCAAACGGTAATACCGGTAAGATAACAACCTTTTGAACAAGGGATTCGTCGGCTCCAGTTCCCTCAAACCTGAGTGCTTTCGCCCCCGTTTCCGGGTACCAACAACACCATAGGTGGACGTAGAACTCCGCGAACGCGTAGAACGAGCGCGACGTTCACCGTCACTTGACGAACTCGATGATAAGGAACCCGCCGAGCGGTTTGAAATACCAGAAGACTGTGACGAATCCGAGTCATACTCGTCGACATTCCTCTTCTTAGAGCGACTCTTCCCGGACTTCCGGTCACGTGTACCACGAGACACTCCCGCAGAGGCGGCAGCAGGGCCGTCATCCTCACGGATGGTGGCCTCTAACGTCTCAAGACGGCCAAGGATCCGAATGAACTTCGTGTTAACCTCCTCGGTGAAACTGGGATATCCTTGAAGAACCTCCAAGAGGGCATTAACATCCTTCCGTAAAATACGTAGATCATCTGATACACCTCCGTTGAGGGCTGCGTCAACCTTCAAACGAAGTGTGTCGACCTCGGAAACGAGTGCTTCATGAGAACTCCTCATGACAGCAGTCTGAGCCTCAAGCACACGAACTTGAGTCTCCAACTCGTTTACGAGCGCATCCTTCGCCGCGACAGCGGGTATAAGACCCTCCAAAGGAGCAGATGAGAGCCCAGCCACTGGGGCGTCAGACGACTTGTCCGGCTGTTTCCGGTTTCCGGGTTTCTTTCCATCACCCTGTAGGGGTTCAGGAACAGACCGCAGACGTGGGGGCAAGCCAGAGCCAACGGAGCGAGACTTCGTAGGGCTCGAGCGCTTGCCCGACGCCATCGTCCACGACGAGATACAACCAGAAAACTGGGAACAGGAAAGCAAAACAACAAATTAACCTCGAATGAGTGTAGCGTCCTCACACGAGTGACGATAACCGACAAATCGGACGAACCAACCGTACCAGCGGGAACAGCCGTATACGGAATTAGGGCTGATTCGACCAGATTGCTGGGAACAGTAGACAACCCAAACGGGGTGACAACAACCGTACCGACGGGAATCACACACTACGGAAATAGGTAGTGCCACCGGTAGTAAACCGTGTCCAAACAACAACCCCAAATGAAGAAAGCAGTACCAACACGACGTCTGTCGGCAGAGCCATCCAGTAGAAACTGTGTAGTGTATCTCCACGACCAGATACGAACCGGCAAACCGGAAATTGATCAGAAAACCAACTTGCTGGATCAACGCGACTTCTAAGTCGGGAGACCAATTGTTGTGCAAAACCCAGCGATGGGGAAAGACACGCAAAGGCGGTTCAGACCCTCTCTCAAGAGGCGAGCACAGCAGTAGAGCGCTCCCACAGGTACGACACGGCAATGCCGGGTGTAAGACCGGGGTCGACCCTTCCCAAGTAATGGAGGGAGCGAAGCGGCGAAGAAGAAGCGTCCAGCGGTAGAGAACACACGACACAAGTCGGCAGTAGCGTCACGTGTGTAGCACACGGTACCCACGAGTGTGGCGATGACACGCGAGAGCGGTAATAGCCCACGCGAGTGTGTCGAGCCACGAACGGTATGCACCGGTACACCAAGTAGTGCTACCTGTATAACAGGGACAGAAATAAAGAAAACACACACAAAGTAAACACGCGAAAGCGGTAGTGGTGTTAATGATGCCGCGAGGCGGATGATGAACCCTGCACAAGGTGTCGACTCTCCGGGAGGAGGATATCGGTCACCAAGGGTGAAACATCAGAGCCGAACACTCGGTTGTTTTGTTTACTTCCCCGACAATGGGTGTAGCTCAACCTACTAAGTAGTGTAGAGTGCCACTGTCAAGTGTGCAACCGGGCTAACTAAAATAAATAATAAATATCTAGAATATCCCAAAGTTGGGTGCCATCCGTCCATACACGTGTGTAGCCATCCAGCAATGCTGTGCCAACCTCACCAGAGTCCCCGACTTCCACTGCACTGCAGGGGCAGTGATTTCACACCAAAAGCGAGCAAATACCGCATAAAGCGTGGCTCTACAGTTCTGCTGGCGAGCAGTCAGGAGAGCGTTCCTGTTCTGCGGAGCCACACTTGGGCACGCTGTTGCCAAGTGGTGGGGCGACAAACAGAACCAACAGAGGAGATTGCCGGTTGTGGGGTCCTTCATCGCGAGCGACGACGCGCGCGATGGGGGACGGCCTCCAGTAGGTACTGCACTCCGTTGCTGCGGGTATGGTCCTTGTTCACCATATTGCTTGAATGGTACCGCTAGGACCGGGCTGACCGGTACGGATACCTGTGATGGTGGAGCTGAGGTTTGTCTCGAGGGTGGCTCGCTGGATAGCCAGCTGGACCAAGAGGTATTACCGTGCGATCGAGTTGTCGGTTGTGCATGCACCAAGTGGATTGGGTGACCCTGGGAGGCGTATTGTGTGGACGCCTCCCCCGTAGTGGTCTCCTCTTCCTCTACGTCAAACACTGACCGCCTGGTTTTTCCTTTCTCCTTCGATGGTTTGCCAAGTGGTGCGGAGTCTTTCCTGGCCCCTGACCGAACGGTGTCGCCTAGTCCCTGTGCATGGCGGGCTAGTGCGTTGTAGTCGACCGTGCGGTTGGTAGCTAGGTAGTTACGAACCTGTGATCGGATAGACTTCGCCACGTTGTCGGCGTACATCGATTTCAACCTTTTGGTAGTAAAGACGCTTCCACAGCGGGAGGCTAATGCCCATAAGGAGCGAGCGAATTCCAATTCGGTTTGTCCCGCGCGCTGGCGGTACGCAAGCACCTCTGCGTACGCCTCCTGGATTACCTCATCGGTCGCGTAGGTTTCCAGTAGGAAGTTAACCACCTGTGGGTATGTTGTCAACATTTCCGTTTGGTCTTCGTCCTCCGCCATGGTGTTTCCTTGGAGGCGGCTGTGGAGCAACGCTCCAGCCTGACCAGTTAGGTATAATTGAAACAGCCACATGGCTGCTGCCTCTGAAAACCCATTCTGATCACAAGCGATCTTGAACCTTTGAAGGAAATCAATGATCGCAATAGGGTCATCCCCGCTAAAGCGAGTTTCACCCAGTTGGAAACGAAGCTTCCTATGATGCTTCGTTATCTTCTGAGCTACCTCTTTGGTATACTCAGCCTGTCTGTTCTCTAACCTATAGGTACGATAGTCAACCGCTTTGGTGAATAAATCATTGAGCGGCGTAAGCACCTCTAGGTCAGTCTCCTCGTCGGAAGTTGAGTCCGAATCGTTATACCTTTTGGTCTTACCCTTGCGGGGATTCTTTCCTTTCTTCTTGCGAGAGTCCTTCCTCTTGCGTCGTGAACCTGTACGGTCGTCGTCTCCTGACGAATCCGAATCGGTGTCTGAGGACGAAGAGTCCGAGTCCGACCGGCGACTCTTTCTCTTTCCCCTTTTGGTTTTCTTCTTCTTACCATTTGGTTTACGTCGACGCTCGTCTCCTGAGCTCGACGAATCTCCATCAGGGTCTCCACCACTGGGTCCTGACGGAGCTACACCAGTAGGTTGGGGGAGGTAAACGTACCTCGGGCCCTCCATCCCTGGAGGCTCTGCCCCTTTCCCAATACGGTCGATAAATCCTTCACCAGTCGGTTGTGTAGGAAGGTTAGGGTGGAGAATACCAAGTGGTTTGGTAGCGTCTACTGCAGGCGGGGGAGCTTGCTTCATGAGCGCGGCCTGGGCCACCATCTCAGGTTGAAGCTTAGCCCCCTGCTGCTGCAGAGCCAGCATAACCAATCGGTCGATGTGTCCTCGCACCTCGTTTTCGAGGTACTGTAACACCACCACAGGTACCTTGTCGAGGACCTCCTGGGAGGCTCGATCAACTACCACTCGGGTGACCTCGTCCAAGTCCAGTCGCGGTCCGACTGGCACTTCCATTTGGTCTACCACTGGGGTTGTTACAGGAGCGGGCTCCGCCCTTGCGGAGCCTGCTCCTCCGTCCACTTGGTCAGCCCGGGGAAGGGTCGAGGGGCCCCCAGCCTCTCGGTCTACCTTCTTCCCTCTCGGTGGGCGTTCCTTCCGAATCAGGTCCTCCGGGTTATCCAACACCGGATAGGACACTGAACCCCGTATGGGGTGACCACTTGGTGGAGCGCTCGGCGCCCTATTTGGGTAGCGCGCGCCCCGTTTCTTCATTTAGGTAACTGGCGTCGGAGCCAATTGCTTCGGCAACGGGAACCAAACCACTCAGGTATCTCGTGACTTCCAAATCCCCCCGTTCCAAAAAGCACTTGGTAATCCACAAATTCTAGGTCGGGAGACCAAAATATGTGGTATAACCGATCGGTGCGAGCTGCTAGTGGGGAGCCCCGCGTGGGCTCGACCCGGCGGAGGAGTGAAACGCGTGACACCTAATAGGTCGGCAGCACCCACCGTTGCCTATAGTGCACGGTGACCAAGTGGTGAATACGCTTGCACTGGTGTGCGGCCGGCACGTATAACCCTCGAGGTCAGCAAAACTATTAGAGGACTACTAGACTTACCAATTGGTGACTGTAGAACCGAACTGGTGTCAAATCAGCCTAGTTGGTGCTTGACTTTACCATTTGGTGTGAGAGGTTGGCGGCTCGGGGGTTTAGTACACCCGAGCGCCCCTCCGGCTCTCACGGGCCTAGTGCCACGTGGGCCACCGGGAGGTGCATTTGTGGTGCACCACCCCGGCCACATATCTACACTACCTAGTAATTATTAATTCTAAATTATCGAGAATAGACTAATTAGTCCTGTCCAAGCCTGCGCTTGCGCGTCCACGTGGTACAGTAGACACACGTGCCCGGGAGCCCGTGACGTCACCACTTGGTCTTGTAGAGCCCCCGTTGATCTGGCCGAGCTATACTACATTCATCGACAGGATTCGAGATAGCCCCTTTCCTGTGGGTTTATCTAGGATAACTGATTACATCGTCGGGGCCCCTTTTGCTGCTCTGTATGTTTATCTTCCTGATGAACGTCCCGTTATGTGCCTATCGAGCAAGGTGTCTGCCGTCTTGTTTCCGTTTGTAGGTCCTTTTGCTCTGTTGTGGTACGTTGCGCACCTGATTTACAGGTCGAGGGACGTCACCTTGGGTTTGCTACCTTAAAACACAGATGGCGTGACCAGCCCTCTAAACATGCGTTCAGAAGGCACATCCAGACAAAACAAGATTGTTTAGGTCGTGATATTCGCTTTGCTGATGGGATTTGCCTCTGTTTGCCTTTGGGCTTCGAGGTTTGAAAGCCTGCAAGAGGGATATTCAGTTCTCAAGTCGGTGCAATGGGCGGCGTTCCTTTTCTTCGGCAATTTGACCGGCATTCTGTTCAAAATGGTGTTCGTCACTGTTCGCGAATGTAAACTAAAACTGCGTGACGACGTTATGAATCATTTTGTTTGTCTTGTTTGGGAATGCTCCCACACGTCTATACGTAACTAACATGGCACAACGAGCCATAGCACGAGACGCACCGTTCTCAAGAGTTTTATTGGCGAGGAAAAAGTCAGTGTTTGTACACAGGCAAGAGAACTTGATCTGGAGAGAGCCTACATCCAACACAGGACACAGAGGCCTAAAAAGAGAACGCAAAATGCGAAGCAAGAACAACTATGGAGAAGAACTGCGCAACAAGATGTTTCTTTACTTGAATATACACATGATGAAACGGTCCGAAATCTGCTGCAGGCAAGCAGTTCTATCATTCGTCTGTACATATGACTAGAACGGCATCTTCAGTTCACGGAGATCTTCTGTGTTTCCATTCGCATCGCATCGGAACTGCTGATGAGCTCCTTGGTTTGCATGCACATGCACCATGAGCTCGTCTTGTGACATTCCGATTTTAGATCTGGAAAATCTCCCGTCTCGCCCTTCAGGCGAAGCGTTGTGATCCGTCTTGGACGGAGCTTGTAGATTTTGGAACGGTTGGCCAAAACAACATCATCAGTACGGGCACTCAACTCGAACACAGCGCCAGCTTGCACCCCAATCGAATCTGTTGGGAACTGCATCTCCATACTAAAATCGCGATAGGCATTCCGCAAGGAGCTTGCAAAAAAGTCGACGCTCATCTCACGCACGAGCTCGTCATCAATACGCTCCTGTGAGCCAATTCGCCTCGCAGACAGTAAATCCATGGAAATATCTCTCCGAATCATATCCATCGACACATCCCTTTTACCACCAAACTCGCCTCTTCTGAAATCCATAGAGTTCTCCCTCGAAGCAAACGGCGCATTCTTGAATAGAAAACTAAACGAACGACTTACCGACGTCGCATTCTTGCCATTGTTAAAGCGAGAAGCATCGAATATCTGGTTCGTAGTGGTAGCGGATATGTTACAATGATTGGCTAGTCCAACCGAAGTGCCAGCACTATTGAGCACCTTGTCAATATCATCCGCACGCTGTTTCCTAGCGTCCTTTGCAGCGGCGTCTGACGAAAGGTGCGTCGCATGTAAATCAAGCCCCTGTGAAACAGACTCAGACAGTTTCATATTCGACGGCATCATCTCCTGTGACGGCGACGCAACCAACGCAACATCAAGCGGTGCCGCACCCGGATAATTACCCGCACTATGCGTCGATTCCGATTCATCAATTCTAGTACAGAGGAGTATACGCGTTATAGTGCACCCCTGGGACAGTGCACATCCCTTGCAGTGCACTGAAATTGGCATGGCACGAAAGCACACACGTGTCAATTTGTACACCTGTTATATCCATTGCGGCATGAAGCTGTTAAAGCTCTTGAGCAAACCAAGCGTCAAGAATCGAAACAGCTCTTTCCACAACATGTCTCCCATCCAAAAGAAACGAACCCAACTCAAGCAGTCTACAAAGCTGCAGATAACCAATGAACTCAGTACTGGGACGACAGTAGACGGCATTGTTCGCAAGTACAATGTTTCCCGCCGTACGGTTTACAACATCAAAAAGCGCGCGCACAGCATTCAATCACTCGACGAACAGAGTCGCACACTCAATTGCTTTCGACAACGACCTGCAAAGTACCCAGAAATTGAGCAAAGGCTTCTGCACTTTCTTTCCGCCGCCCGAGCAATGAAAATGCCCGTAACAGCAAGCGTTATACAAGTAAAAGCGCGACAGATCCATCACCACCTTATGCAGAGCAACAACGAGACGCTTTGCGCTGCGATCCAAGATTTCAAAGCATCAAATGGTTGGGTTCAGAAATTTGTCATTAGGCACAACCTTAAGTCTGTTTCTCTTCATGGTCAGGCTGGCAGCGTCGATGTGCTGAAAGTGGCGGGAGATATCTCAACATTACGTCAACAATTGAGTGCGTTTGACCCTAACAACATCTTTAACGTCGATGAAACAGGACTTTTTTACAGGTTGTTACCTAGACGGACATACATTTTGCAGAATGAGAACAGGAAAACGGTGCGAGGCACCAAAAATATGAAGGCAAAGGACCGTATCACCGGTTTCATTTGTACCAATGCCACGGGAACGTTAAAGCTCCCGGTGGCAGTCATCGGATCCTCAAAAGAGCCGCGATGTTTTCGAAAACAAACCCCTCCCCTCCCATACTTCTCACAGAAGAATGCGTGGTCAGACGAACCGACATTTAGGAAGTGGTTCTACACCGTCTTTTTGCCCATTGTCAGGAAGCATACAAACTCAGATGTCGCTCTCATCATGGATAATTGCTCTGCTCACGGAGATTTGAAGGATAACAGGGATCAGGTAACTATATTTAACCTGCCTCCGAACTGCACTGCGCTCTTTCAACCTATGGATTGCGGTGTTATCGCCGCACTTAAAGTGCGGTATCGTCATCTTCTTTTGAACGAAATCATATGGTCTTTCGAAGATCGTGATCAGCGTAGAAAACTTGCAAAAAGTATGACGGCCGGGACTAAAGGTTTGGCTGAGGGTCATGAACCTCATTTATTAGATGCAATGGAACTAGTAGTGAAGGCTTGGGAGGCTGTCAGCGAAAGGACGGTTATTCGATGCTGGATAAAATCAGAGTTACTACCAAAAACGGTTCGCTCTGATATGGAGGCTGTCTATGGCAAACAGAATTTGTTGCAGTCTAGGGAGCAAGAATGTTTAGAGGAAGATTTATGTACTGCGTTCAAGACATTGCGGATTTGTGCAAGCAAGGAGGGTCAAACAGATACTTTGTTAAATAATGTTTGCAACGAGGACGTCATTCGTTGGGTTAATATCGAGGATAACCCGGATGTGCAAGGAGCAATGTTAGAAGATGTTTGTGAAGACTTAGTTAATGAAGCTTTATTGGAAAACAGTAATGATAATGAGGAAGAGAAAGAGAGACTAACACACTCTACGATTGATGCTGTTGCAGTGGTTAAACCAGTCCCTAGTTCAGGTGTGATCTCGAAAATGTTTGCCTCGCTCGAGAGGTTGGCCACGGACTGCGAGCTGGATAGATTTGGGCATTTGCTTCGCGTAGCGAAGAGGGAGGTGCTGAACATTTCGACGCGGAGGGCAATGGAGCGACAAAGACAGACGAAGTTGTCCGAGTTCTGGCAGTAAACACTCTAGAGTGCACTCTCTCTGTAGTGCACTCGTAGGGGCTTTGACACGGGGGTGCACTATAGCGTGGGGTCGACTGTACCGGCAAGTTGGAAAGTAGCAGCATCCACGTCGAACGCAGTAAGCGACGAATGCTGAGAAGCGCCGTACGGTTGCGACGTAGCCAATGGCGCTTGCGCGGACGACTGCGCCACAGAGTGCGTCATGCGTTGCCCAGGACGCGTCATGTGATGGTGCATGGAGGCGTGGTGGGAAACTTGCTGCATCGGGTTGGACACGACTGGCAGCTCATGCGCGAACGGCATGGACGGCGAGCTCTTCTTCGCATGACTCGGCAGCACATTTTGAGAACGCGACGATTGCTCCGCCTTCTTCTGCATCATCACCTTCATGTCCTTGAAAAACTGCGTGGGTGAAAGTTGCACCGCGTGCTTATCCTTGCCGTTTCTCGGGCCAGCGGCAGCGGCGGCAGCAGCGGCGGCGGCAGCGGCGGCGGCGGCGGCAGCAGCAGTAGCGGAGTTCGGGACAACTGCGGAAGCGGCACGATGCGCATGTGCCGCATTTTGATCCGGAGGGAAGGAGGCGTTGGGTTCACCCTTGACATGGCCCCTCATCTGCGCGTTAGCCTTCGCAAGCGCATTGGCGACAGTAGACTCGGCTGTCTGGCGCGCGAGCTTGGAATCAAGCGGAGCATGCTCATTCACGAGGGGGAAGGTATGATGCGGGAATAACGGCGGCTGTTGCAAGGACTTGTGCTTGTGCAGGGCGTCACCAACGGCCAGCGGGTGCGCGGCGTCGACGGGCGGATGCTTGCTGGCGGCGGGCGTTTGGTGTTGCGACGGGGCGACGTTTGACGCAGACGGTTGGTGTGGGTGTGGGGCGCGCGACGGTTGCAGTTGTTGAGCTTGTTGCGGTTGTTGAGTTTGCTGCTGCTGCTGCTGAAGATCTGGGGGATGGGATACTGCGGCACGAAGTACGACGGGCGTTGTTGGGCGTTGTAGAGATGCAAATTGGCGGCGTCCAACGGTACGGGATACGACACGAGCTGCACAGGGAGATGCAAGGCACTAGAAGTAGGGAAGGACTGCACAGGCAAGGGCAGCACGGTCTGCACGGGCAACATAACCTGCGGCGGCGCCCTCACCTGCGCGACGTTGGCGCCGACAGGCAAGATACGTCTATGTTGCGTGTATCTAGTAGCACGATCCTGTCCGTTGTACCGCTCGCAATGCGGGTGTTTACGCAGATACTCGTCGAGGTTCTTCTGCAAGAGGGCGGCATTGCCGGCGATTTTACGGCCCTGAACGCGGTTCCAAATGGTGACGCGCTTGTGATCGGGGGAGGTATTCTTGGCGCGCTTGGCGACGCCGGACGGGGCGGCGCCTTCGCCGGACGAAGCTGGCGAGGGGGAGGCGGGGGGCGCCGCGGAAGGGGGGGCGGCGGGCGGCGGCGGCGCGGACATGACGGACGTGGAAGCTGCGGAGGGGGCGGAGGCGGTGGGGGGGGGGACGAACGCGGAAAGCGCAGGGCGGACGCAATGGCAGCTGTAGTCGATGGCGGATGGCGCACACCAGCCGCGGCGGAGCGCGCAAAAAAGCGCGCCGTTGCGCCAGCGAAAAAAAGAAAAACTGCACGCCGGGACGGCGCGCTGGCGCGTGCGCGCATCATGCGGCGCGCACGCCCGCCACTCACATCACCAAACATCGCGCGCGCTGCGCGTCGTCGCGCCCGCGCGCGGGCGCCGCCGACCGCGCCGCCGCCTTCTCGCGCGGCGGCGGCGGCGGCGGCGATGCGCGCGCGCTGGTGGCGAAGGTGAGGAAGCTGGTGTGCCCCTTCATGACGGAGAACGGGCGGCTGTGCAGCGGCACGGCCGCGCGCACGACGCGCCCGACGTGGCGCTGCTCGCCGAGCGCAGCCACGGCCACGCGCTCCGCGCCCGCGCTGCGGCGCCCGGCGCCGTCGGCGTCGGCGTCCGAGGCCGCGCGCTGCTCGGCGGCGCTGGGCGAGCCGTCGTCGCCGCGCCTTCTCTTGGCGACGCGCGACGCAATCGACGACGGGCGCGCGTGCGCGCGCGTCCTCTTCGCGCCGACGGGCGGCGACGCGGCGGCGAAGCCCGGCGCGCCGTCGGCGCGGCGCCTGGTCTCGAAGGTCTTCACCGGCGCGGTGAGCGTTCTGACGGCGTAGAAGCGCGCGCGGCGTAGCTGCTCGCACGTTCTTGCCACCTGCTCCACGCACGGCGAGAAGGCGCAGAGCACGCCGTTGTTCTTGAGCACGCGCTTGGCCTCCGCCACCAACGCATACGGGGCGGGCACATCCAGGAACACGGCGTCTGCGCTGGCGTCGCGCACGCCCACAAAGCCCTCCTTGACGGCGTCCACGCCGGCGGTGACGCTGACGATGTGCGCAATGCGCAGGCGCTCAAAGTGGCTGGCGGCGTCCTCGGCGCGGCCGCGATGAAACTCAAAGCTGAGCACGCGGCCGTGCGGCGCCACGGCGGTGGCAAACGAGGCGGCGGCCGAGCCGGAGCCCGTGCCGCACTCGACGAAGACGCAGCCCGGGCGCAGGCGCAGGAACGCGGCGACGACGAACGCGTCGTGCGGGTACACGATCTGCGTGCGGTGCAGCATGGCGTACGCCATCAGCGCCGCGTTGGGCTGCAGCGCGTGCACAAAGCCGGCGCAGCGGCGCGCGTCGCGCGAGACGGCGCGCCAGCGCGTGCCGAAGCCGGCGCGCAGCGCGTCGTCGTGGCGGAAGCGCCCGTAGCGGTTGTCTAGGTGCGCGCGCGCGCGCAGCGTGACGGCGCTGAGCGAGGTGTACTTCTCGTGCACCACCACCCAGGCGCGTGTCGCTGATATCGACGCGCTCATCCACCGCCACTGTGAGCGCGCCGGCACACACGGCGCAGACGCTGCGCTCGCTCGCGCACGCGCTGCACAAGGTGTGGTACGCGCTAAGAACGCACTTGTGGTGGCAGCGATTACATCGCCTTGGTGCCGAAAGTGGCTTGTACTTGCGATACTTTTCCTCCACTCGATCTTGCTCGCGCACGCGTCGCAAAGACCATTAGTATCGACCGCGCGCTCAATCCTGGCCGACAGCGCGGACCGCCGGTTGTGCCGGAACGCAACCGCGTTCTGGTGCGCCAGCGCGCGGCTCTTCGCTCGGCCGGACGTGCTCATGGCGTCCGCGGCGAAGCCGCGCCCGTGCGCCCGCGCATGCGCACGCGTGTTGCCCCCAAAGCGGCTGCTCGCGCGCCACGTGTGCACACGTCGCCAGCAATGCGGGCCGCCATGGCGCGTCAAACCTTCAAACCAAAACGCACCCAATAGCCCGCGCTCCGCCGCGTGCCGGGCCCCCCCGCGCCACCGTCAGCGACTCGTCACAATGACCGCCGCCTCGCCCTCACCGCCGCGCCGCCATCGCCCGCCGCGTCGTCGTCGTCCACCAGCACCAGCCCGCTGTACACCACTCCGCCGCACATCCCTCTGCGCCGCCGCGCACCCGACACCGTTCTGGATATGTCGTGGCCGCGCGTCCAGCAGCTCGACATCGAACTAGATACCGCCTACACGCCGTCGCGCCTGACCGCCTCTACCTTCTGTTCGCAATCGTCCATCTTTGACTCTGCGCAGCTCTCCGTGCATTCGAATGCATCACCGCCGCCATCGCCGCCGCCGCCCACCCCGTCACAGCCGCATTCTCAATCGCAGCACTCTCACAACCACGCGACTCCGGGCCCGCAGCCACGCGCTTCCATTCTGTCGCGCGCGTAGTACACTTTCTACGCCGCCTTTCGTAGACCGCCTGCGCGCGCGTCGCAGCCGCTCCCCGCAGCCAAGATGGCTTCGTGACCATCTGCTTCCGCCTCCACGCGTCCGGTGTCACAACTGCTGGACGCGCAGCTCTCCGCGCTGCGAGGCGCCAAGGCCGGCTGTGTCGATCTGTCCGTGTTGGTTGCGCTCACGCAACGCACGCTACATTCTAACAATCAACACGCGCTTCCCGCGCTCAGGGCGCACAAGACGTTGCATGTGCGCCGCGCCATGCTGGGGTCCAAGGCGTCGAGTAATGCGCGCAACTCTGATATAGCTGATAAGGAGCGACTGCTGGTGCAAGCCAAGCTGTCGGGGGCCGAAGCGTCGGACTGTGTGGAGCGTCTCAAGCCGAAAGTGTGGACGAACGGTGCTACAAGCACAAAGAATTACAAATCTAAGCCCACACTCGTGCCTTTGCAAACTGTACCGACCGCTGCGATGGAAGTTCGCAACCATGAGCTACTTCTGATGTGCACTTTTGTGATCTCCATCAGTACCCAACTGATTCAGATACTGTCTCTAACTCATACTCCTACAGCACACTCGCACATACCGTCATCGGCGGCTGCGTACGTGCATCGAATTGGAAGGACGATATGAAACAGGGAATGAGAAGAAGCAGGTGCCTGGCGGATAAGGCTGGCACTCGCGCTCGGTGCCGCCCCAGGAAGTGTTGAGATAGCACTTGCAGATGGTATCCTCTAAGAACGGGAGGACGTTGGGCGAACAGGTCCCTCACTTTTCGTCTTTGGCGTTTGGCATGAAGGCAAATAGAAGATCGAAATGGGGGGGGAGAGGCTACACGCGCTCGACTTACATTAGTTGAGAGTGAACGTCTCCTTCATCGCGCAACGAAAACGGTTTTTTTATCTTTCTGTTCTACGTTTCTTATGAACTACGAGAGCAACAACGTCATCGAAAACTTTTAAGTTGTCGTCGAGGATGACATCCAAAAGGAGAAAAAAGTAGTACAGCTCACGTAGCTCATCCTTGATAACATTAAAAGAATTCTTCAATGTCAAAGCGTTCCTTCCTTTCTCAGTAACCGGCTCCAGGCCATGTTTGTGAATTATACGCCGGAACATAGGGCTCGCCATGTAGCTTAATATCTCCCAAAAACGACAAACTTCGTCGAAAGTTCTCGGCTCCGGACGCCCAGACAAGCCAGATGCCACAGCGTGCTCCAAGATAGCAGCACTCATAACTTTTGAAACCGTTCCTGAGGTCAATTGTCGAAGTTTGTCAAGAAACGGGTAACAGCATCCACATTTGTCATATGCGTTATCAACAACTGATTCCTTCGATTTTCGTTTCACAATGTTTTTTGTTGAGACAACAACATTGTCCATTCTCAACCAGCAGTTTGCAACATTATTTCTCCTGAATCCTGACATAGCCATTCCAAAAGGAATATAGGCACACATATCCTGGAGAAGTATTGTACATCTCTCAAGATTTTTACGACCCTCGCCCGAGAAAGCAGAACATGTGGACGATGGGTGGGATATATCTGCCACGACCACGCTATGAAATCCGTTTTGATGAATTCTTGGAATTTATTGTTGAAAGGTGGTTAGAAACGTCTTCATGTAATCTTTCTCTTCTTTTGCGTTCAATCTGGCAAGCCAGAGAAGCTTCTTGTTTCCCTCTTCTGGCGGAGACACAGCTATTTCACGATGCATATGGGAAAAAATGTACCACTGAAATCCTATTGACGTGAGTAAGAACAATACTGGAAGCTCGGTAATCCAAGGTGGCATCATGCGGTGGATTTCGTGGATCAAGGGTATAATTTCGGCTGCCTTGCGGGCCAAAGCGCGAACACCGGCATCGTCTGTCTCTTGCAGATGCTAGCTTTTGGCGAGGGTCGTCCAGAAATTGGCAAGGGTCGTCCAGTAAATTTTTTGAAAAAATATCGAGATCAATTATTTCAAAATTTGCAGATAATTGCTTGGGTCGTCCAGAATCTCTGTGCAGTAAATACTGGGGGGTTTTCCACTCGTGCTAGTTCTTTAGTCGAGGGCTACCTGAACTGTATTTCGCGAAGTCTAGGTTCAGTTTCCATTAAGGTGCACATTACACGATACCTTCTGCGGAATGATACCCTGCAACGCATGGAATACTAGTGCTAGTACAGATGATGCCCATTATGAAATCATACCGTTTTATTCGTATCTATTCTTCTATCGACCGCTTTTGCTAACCACTACTTCGCTATATTACATGTACCATTTCCCCATAATGGATCGGGTGTAGGCGCAATCTGCGGCAGATGCCGCAGACTGCACCTCCACCATAGTGCTGGATCGGTAGAACACATACGCACTCCGAGAGGATGAGGCGCGAAGCGCCTCATCCTCTCCGTTCCTCATGTAGGAAACCATGCCCAGATGCATGGTTCCCTACTTGAGGAACCTGCACCTGCAACTCGTGAGCTACGTCCGCATCAAAAGTCATTTACCTGTATACGCAAGCAGAAAGTATCCATAAGTTAGTCAATGATCCGTTAGATACATTTTAAATGCGATGGAACGTACCATTGATAAAACAAAACAGAAACGTTGCGCTAGAAAAGTCGAGGGACCTGGTAACTCGCAAACGGAAGAAGAAGCAGGAAAGGGATCGGTTAGATTACCAGCCCACCATATCATCGTAAACCGCGAAAGGTGTCGAAGCGAGAACTCACAAGCAAGGACACCGAGAATGCCCATGCAGCAAACATACCGCAAGACGCGATAAACGAGAATCTAGCCTATATCCCAAACAAGTACCAGAATCGCCTATCCCGAACAGTCAGACAGGTAAACGACCAATTTCATTTTGTCTCTCAAGATCGATGATGGATCTGGAGAGATGAAATAAAATTGGTCGTTTACCTGTATACGCAAGCAGAAAGTATCCATAAGTTAGTCAATGCTCCGTTGGAAACATTTGAATTGCGATGGAACGTACCATTGATAAAGCAAAACAGAAACGTTGCGCTAGAAAAGTCGAGGGACCTAGTAACTCGCAAAAGGAAGAAGAAGAAGGAAAGTGATCGGTTAGATTACCAGCAATCCATTCATCGTAAAACGCGAAAGGTCTCGAAGCAAGAACTCACAAGCAACGACACCGAGAATGCCCATGCAGCAAACATACCGCAAGATGCGATAAACGAGACAGAAACCTATGTCTCAACCAAGTACCAGAATCGCCTATCCCGAACAGGCAGAGATCCAAGATCGCCGAGAAACCAACTTGGTTTGTTGCGCCATAGGCTTTAGCTTCTCGAGTCTTGCGCTACTTTTGAAAAGCAGCGCAAGACGCGAAGCTAGAGCCTATGGCGCAACGAAATGAACTATTGGTCGCGTACTTACAGTCGTCGGTTTGGGTTACCGGGTTCCCGTTTTCACCCTTCAACTCGTTCTATATCTTGAACAAATAGAAGAAGTTGAGGGTGATTAGCTTATTTCCTGCCGTTTCCATGTCGCAGAGCGCGAAGAAACGCGGTGAAGATTGGTTAGTTTAGAGCAAAGATACGTGGAAGGATATGGGAGAACGTACGAAAAGACTGCACGGAAAACATCCCTGAGATACGGATGACTCCGTCCTACTTTCTTCCGCCCTCTACTTTATGGAGCCTCCATAAAGTGGAGGGCGGGAAAAAGTACGACGGAGCGGAGTATAACGCGATGATATCGATGGCATGGCTCACGACGGTAACGGAAGTTCGGACGTCGGAGGCGCGGCGGCGGCGGCGAAGGGAAGAGATTTATTTTTCTGTGCGAGATTGGACAAGTGTACAGCGTACAACGTTGGGAAACCACAGGTTTATAACCAGTGGTAGATAATACGAGAAGTACACCCTTGTGTTGAGGTCGACGTGTACCTACGTCCCTTTTTGAACGAAAGCACGTGATTTAAACTCAAAATTTATTCTCCGTTCTGAGCAAGACGTCGATATTGACTGTCGCTCGACCTCCTTCACCCTTCGGACGCTCTTCCCTTGCAGTCTTTGTCGTCGTTTCTCGTTCAGTTCTTCTTCCCATGGTCTACTACTGTACACATAAGAAGCGTGGGTGCCCCTTCGTTACTCGCCGAGGAGTCTTATCCCTTCAACAGCATGTCAACCATTGCCCGTTTCGTCTGAAAGCAGCGCTGGAAGACGACAATAGCCGGCCCATTCGGAGAAGCAAGCGTCTCAAGCTTTCCGCACCCGCGCCCGCATCTTCCGAAACGGTCACTGCTCCTTGTCGCCTTCCCGAGCCTCCAGTGTCCGAGGACATCGTCGACCCCACTCCGTGCGCCCCTCCCATTCCGGACACTTCGCATTGTGTTTCTCCTTCCCCGGCTCCCGCGTCATTAGAGCGAGAACACGGAAGCAGTTCCCGCCCAGTGCCTTCTGAGGAGGCCCTCGGTGATTTGCATATGGATTATCTCACAGTTTGTCTGGCTTCAGTAGCTTCCAACCTTGGTCATCGTGAGGCTGACGAGCTAATTGGGCTACTTCGGGACCCGCGATTCTCGCAAAAGCGATTCAACGAGACCATAACAAGTTCCAAGCGCTGTACAGAACTGAAGAAGGCCATTTTCGAACGATACGCCTCAAAGGACGGTTTCAATCGCAGAACTGTCTCGCCAGAAGGATGTAAGTTCAGCGCCACCCTCTACACGAGAGACCCCTTTCAGACACTTGTGAAACAGCTCCAGTTGGCTAACAACGAAAACTCATTCTTCCACCCTATACCTCAGACCCACTCCACGAAAATATCTCACCCCATGTCCGGCTCTCTCGCAAGAGACGCCACCTCAAAACTTAAGGAAATGGTCATGGGCTCTTTGGATAGTAGAATAGTGTGGTACTCCCAAGAAATAAGTTACAGTGAATCTTTCGTAGGTCTTCTGCAGGTATACACCGATAAGTCTTCAACAACTCTAAAGCAAACATCGGTTACCGCCTATCCTCTTCACCTCATATTTCTCAACTTCTCCGACCAGCTTCGCCGTAAGTGTATCCGTGATGACCTCACAGTAGTGGCATACTTCCCTACCACACTGATCGAGGTTTCCGCATCTGAAGCAGACGCAATGCCATTTGTTTCTAGCAAGTCTCTACGCGAGTCCAGGATGCAAATCCTTCAAGAATCTCTTCGTCAAGTCCTGGAGCCCATTCTAAATCTCACGCAGAAAGGTTTTCAGTTCATCGGGGAAGACAAACTAAGTCGAGTGTGCCATCCTCTGCTTGCAAGTTATTGTGCGGATATTCCTGAGGCTAAGGACATTCTGTCCATTCTTCATGGGACCAAAACGGAAAGCCCGTGTCATAGATGCAAAGCCCCTCGCTCATTTTTATGCAGTCCTATTCCCACCTCATTCAACGGACGTTCTCAAAAGCACACGAAACGCATCCGAAAGACATACACAGCTATCTTGCAACATGCACAAAAAGACGAGGCGGAAAGACGTCCACGTCGTGCGAGGGAGAGGAGATCTCAAGCGGATACTCTGATGCGTTCAAATTCCATATCTCTCATTCCTTCGTTCCTCGAAACTTCCGTAAGCCTTGGAATGATCCCGGGATTGTCTCCATACAGTCTGTTCTCATTCGAACCATTACACAACTTGCATCTCGGCATCTCAAAGTTGATAAAAACGGCCACAATCGAGAGACTGCAGTCAGACACCCTGTGCACCACAATAGGAACATCTGCATCGCGTTCATTTCGAACGATACGCACCCAACTCCTCAACCATGCAAACGCAATTCTAGCTGCCATAGAACGCGATTCTCCTGCCAAAGGTTTACATATCGATTTCTCCACGCAGGAGAAAGGCAAATCTTTGAATGGTATCTTCACGAAAGACGGTCTCCGTGGAATGCTGGAGGCCAAAAACTACAAAGCACTTGACATGGTCTTTCCCTTCATAGGAGCATTCTTTGACATATGCTGTGGAGAACAGGACGTTGCCCCAATCACAACCGTTTTCTCTCAGTAGTCGGACTTGCTCTCGACCTTATTCAGATACAATCGTGACCCGTATTGGACTGAAAGCTCTCTCCTGTGTCTTAGTTCGGAGATTGAAGCCTTCAAGCGTTCCGCAACAAAGACTCTGGCGGATTTTCATCCCTCCAGACTGGGAACTCTGAAGTTTCATCTTCTCGATCATCTCGTGGACGATATTCGCCGTCTGGGAAGTATCAAGTACTACGACGCAGGCATATACGAACATGCACACCTGCTATTTAAAAGACACTACAAAAAGACGTCCAGAAGAACAGCAACGGCTGTGGAGGAGACTATTCGCTCCATTGAGCACGGACATGTTAGAAAGCAATGGAATGGCAATACTCCTTACCAGCGTAATCCAGGTTTACCAGGAACTTCCACACAGCTTCCTCAGTTTGCAATGAGAGGGCGTTCTTTCACTTTACGAGCTCTTCAACATTGTGTTTCAAGTATGTCCAGTTCAAAAACATGGACTGCTGTTAGAGAGATGTTCTCAAGTAGGGACACAAGGTCGATTCTTGATCAAATTGGTGAACAGGCCCTTCCTTCTTTCCTCAGTCTCGTGAAAGAAACACTGGATGAGCACTCTATTACATACTTCCCAGAAAAGACAAGGATAACTCTGGTGAATTCGGCCCTCGTGAAAGGCGGTTTCGTTCCGACTCTTGAACACTTCGATTCGTCTTCTAAGGCACTTAAGCTGGGACGACCCAAATACCCCTTCATCCAACATGTCTTCGCTTCTCCAGCATTTGGTCCCAGTAGAAAGCCAAGGTTTTCCACTGTATTGGTAAGCGGAGAAGATTCAGAGACTTGGGTTGCCCAGGTAGTCGCTCTGATGTCGGCCACGTCGCGATTCGGAGCTATTGCAAAGGTCACGTATTGTGCCAAAAGTCGCGGATCAAGTGGGTGTGAAGCGCTAGTTTTCTCTAGTTTGATATATGTGCACGGCGTGTGCAGCGAAATCACTGCCGGAAGAGCCGGGAGGAGTGCTTTCGAAGGTCTCCGGAGGGTGCCAGAATGTGGCCAGAACGTGCCCGCGGGCGGGGGGGGGGGGGGGGGTCGGTCGTGTTAGGGTAGCTACCCTAACACGACCGGACCCCCACGCCCGCGGGCACGTTTTGGACGATTTTTTGAAAAAGGTGCGCATTTTATGCCGTGGGCGGGGGGCGGTCGTTTTTTTTTTTGAAAAAATTTGCGATTTGTAAAAATTGTGCGATTTTATGCCGCGGGCGGGAGGGGGGGGGCGGGTCGTGTTAGGTACCTACCCCTAACACGGACCGGACGCACCCCCCGCCCGCGGGCCCACGTTTGGACATTTTTGAAAAATGTGTGATTTTTATGCCGCGGGCGGGGGCGGGTCGGTCGCTGTAGGGTAGCTACCCTAACACGACCGGACCCCCCCGCCCCGCGGGCCACGTTTGGACGATTTTTTTGAAAAATAGTGCGATTTTATAGCCGCCGGGCGGGGGGGTCCGGTCGTTTAGGGTAGGTACCCTAACACGACCGACCCCTCACCGCCGTCGCGGGGCCACGTTGCTGGCCACATTCCGGCGCCTTCCCGGGAATCTCCCAAAACACGCCGCCTGCAGTGATTTCGTGTTACAACCCGGACGGCCGCGGTACGTTGGCGCCCGCCTGTCCACGTGTATTTGCGGGAGTAGGCTCTACATGGAAGTGAATGAGTGTACTCTTGACTACTATGCAAAGCATTTGAAGATCACGATTAGACAGCGCGACCATTGCTCACGTGAGTCATCATTGCGTGAACTCCACGACTCTAAAGCGTACAATCAGCGTGCGAGCGGCCACGGACAGGACACGGACGAGACTGGCAGTGCGCTGGGAGGAGCTGCCGAAAGCGGGGGTGCCCAGCGTAAGTCGCCATTTAAAAGGCTCGCATCCGTTCTTGTATCGTCCAGAGCGAGCGTATTGTTGATATACACCTTTCACTGCAATAGCTGTTCAACATGAAGCCAACTCGTGTTCGAAAGCGTACGCAAAGCGTGACTCCTCGCACTCGGCGGAGCACTCGATTATTGCAAGGTGGAATGCGGGTTTCGCTGCAGATGGATATTGAGAATGAAGGAAAGGTGATAGTCGGGGAAGCGTTGTTGCATGGAATTGGAAGTGTTCTACGCCGCGAGTTGCACGGGAAGCAATTGGACCCAGGTCTTGTGGTGGTTCATAATATTCTCATCAGTCGAAGCAGTCAGACGTTCTACCCTTACCGGGCGGAGGGCCTGGATCTTCCACAATATATCCAGGATCTCCGGACGGCCGCTCCTTGGGATGAGAAAATGATGGAACCGGTGGCAGCCAGCATTCCGGCCTCCAAGCGACGAACGGTGAGCGCTATGAGTGAAGCGATGACGCCGACAAGCCGCACGGAGCCAATTCGAAGTTCATCAACACCGAGAGGTAGCGCATCAGTAGCACCTCCGCGGGCCGGTCCATCGTCTGTTGCGAAGCGGACTAAGGAGACAATATCATCCCCAGCTACGAAGCGGACAGGTCAAACAAAGTCTATCTCCGCTACGGAGCCCACTGCGTCGAAAAGGGCATCTGCTGCAATGAATCAGACCGTCGACACAAGGGGATCTTCTGCGTCGAAACAGACGGTTCAGCAGGGGACGGCTGTGCAAGAGGAGGAAGATGAGATCATGAAAGGTCCCCTTCCAGACGCGGATGCGCAATCCGCACAAGGAGCTGGTCCATCTGTACCCCAAACTGCACCAGAAACTGCGGAGCAGCAGGACGATGACGTTTTGTTTCTGTCCGCAAGAATGGCACGTTCAAGTGTTCTGGCGAGCGGTCTGGAACACAAGGGACACCTACTCGGAGCAAGACGTACAGACGAATTCGTCAGAAGGTACCAAAGGTGAACCTCAATCACTACCGGATGGTTTTTGTTACTGTTAACATCACTCTGGTGGACACTCCGCCCAATTTACTCCGTGGAGTAAGTAAACGCCACGTTGAAGCCCTTGTGAAGAGTATGGAGGAGCGGGGGATATTGCAGTCGATGGGTTCTCCAGTGGTGGCCTTACAAGATGCTACTACGGGAGAGAGGGATGCTGACAAGGGACGCCTAACGAAGAAGTGCTTCATTGTAGATGGTTTGCATCGTCTGAAAGCTATACAATATTTGGCAGCGACTGGTGCACAGAAGTGGAAGCGATTAGCCAGGTTTTGGCGTTGCAATCTGCTGATACGAAGAGATGGGAGGCCCATTGGGATGAAGAAATTGTTATGTGTTGCTTCGTACCTCAATGAGTCGACGAGTACCATGCGAAGGATGATGTTTGCAGACAAGATACACTCTATAGTTAGTGTGGTCGCCATTCTAATTGAAGATGTTGAGGGGGTGACGCCGGCAGACGTGGATCCTGCAGAAGTGACAGAAGTGTTGAAGGAGAGCCAACTGATTGGGACTGTGCAATTCGCAATGGAACATGTAGCGTCCTAACATTTCTGAAACTGCACTTAAGGTTGCTTTTAAGAGAAGTATGAAACTGAGAAGTCTATACAGCTGTCTATGCGGTACTTGTGGCAGTATGGTAACTGTATCAGGAAAAATGGCAGAGGAACAGAGAGACTTGGCCGAAATTTCACCCAATACCTTGTCTAAGTTCATATATGCCAATGGTTACGGTATATTAAGTTCCGTTGATGGAACGTTGAGAAGAGAAGGAGAGTCAATTCCAGAAGAAGTTGTGAAGTGTATGAAGTTCATTGACGAACGTGTTGGTTTCGGACTTGTCACAGGGGGTGATGTGGGCGACGTGGAGGGGAAAATGGAAGGACTCGGAGACTATAAGTTTGGTGTCTCGGCGAATCATGGAGCTTTCCTGCGTTTCTCTGACGAGAGGGAAATTAAGGGTGCATTCAATGATCACACCCTTGACCACACTGTTGACGGACTACTGTTCCTGGCAAGGGATTTGAATAGGAGGCATGGTATTGTGAATGATGATGAGAAGGGGTTCGTGGAGACCAGAAGTGATAGTGGCCTTCCCAATTTCGTGTACAAGAAACTGTGGCAGTGCAGAGAAGAAGTGGATTCTGCTATTGGGGACCTGTTGCAGAAGATGGATGCGTTTGTTATCTATCCCGGCGATAAAAGTTGCGAAATTGTGGACAAGCGATACACAAAAGGAAGCGGAGGAGCAAATCTTGTGGATAATGAACCGAGATTTATTGATACGGATGACGTCGTGACGTTCGGAAGTGCTTTGAGCGACGGGCCGTTGCATGAGGTAGGCGTGTACGGCGTTCACGTCAAAGAAGATTGTATCCCGGGTGGAGTACACAACCTGTTCGAAAGCGTGGAGGATGTACATTCGACAATTATGCTGGTGGCTCTGTTGTACGGCTACGAGGAAAAGCAGCACGATAAAAACCACCATGAATCATGAATCATAAAAGGGTATTGAGATATATACGACACTTTTATTACTAAGATCTCATATCCTAGCTAAGTATTACAGGCATCGTAGCACTTGAAACAAATTCCAAGAGCATTTCTAAACCATTGACACTTGCATTTTCTGTACCCGTACAGTTCTGCCACCCTTCTGATGGTCTCATGCACGTCCTCCACCCCATCAACAAGATATGTTACCCCTGCTGGATGGTCGTCTCCCTTCACATGAACTGCCAGGGTTGCCATTTCATAAAGAGGGCCATCATTGGAAGCATTCCCGAAAGCAACGATTAAATGTGTGTCGAACTGGGGGTCGTTTTCAACCAAGGCTAGCGCCCCAGTGTTTTTCGTGAAACGAATGTCCCCTATGTCACAGTTTTCATCCTGAGGGTACGCAACCAGGTTCGGAAAGTATGTCAACACTTTTGAAATACCGGAGTTAACTTCTGTTTTCTACTTCGACAGTCCATTGTACGTGAAGTTAGGGAGTCCACTGTCTTTTCTAGTGCTCACAACTGCTTGTTGACGCTCTTCGTGAAGTCCGTGCGGTTCATTTAAGGAGAGTACAAGTCTCTCAAGTTCGGCTGCACATCTTTCGTAGCCTTCCCTGTCAAGGTCCTCATCAATTTCGGTACCATTGGATAATCTCACCCGTGCGCCTTGGTTTCCAGAGATGCCAAAAGTGTAGCCACCCAGGTGCTCCATGAAACTCTCGGCATCCTCTATATCTCGCCCAGTAGCAATTCCGAAACCAACGGGTGCGTTGATGTACTTCATGCATTTGACTGTTTCGGCCGGAATGTTCTCCCCAGCTCTTTTCAGAGTACCGTCAATATCACTAATCACGGCGTAGCCATTTTCGAATATTTCGTTAGCCAGCTGCTGAGGAGTTACTTCTTGGGCTCTAACTTCTGAGTTATACATGTTTTGAAAGCTTTCGAAAGGGTTCGTTTTGCAAATGGGTGTGGGTATACGAATGAGAAGGATGTGATTGATGTTCACAAGGTGTTTCGTAGTATAAAAATAGTCTAAGAACGACCATATACGGGTATTGTAGCACTGTTTTAAAACGTTACTACGACGAGAAGCTGTTGCATTGATTTGCAGTAAAGAAAGGATGATTTAGTCATAAATTATATGTACGGGTTCAAGTGGGTAAAGAAAACTATGAATATCTTCAACATGAGCTTAGAAATCAAGAAGAGTAAAACAACCTCCATTAAGGGCTGAAGCCCATAAAAGGTTTACTTTACTTTATACGGGTGACCCAAGTATTGCAAAGGCTTAGTTCTTCAGAAATATCACAATTTTGTACTTGTTTTGTTAGTAGTATCGTGCACTTTAATGATGTGGAATGACCCTTTTCCATCTAGCAAAAACTTAGCCAGGTATTAGTGATAAGGGATGTAGGATTTCAAGGGGCATATTTGAACCACAGAAGGACGAACAATATAAGTAATGTAATAGGAACAGGTCATTTCGATAAAGCAACTCTTATGTTTGACTATCTCTAAAAGGTTTACAACACCGAAAAGTCATGTGTTCTAACCTCAAAGCTGGGGGAATGGGGAGGGGGATAACTTTTCCTTAACAACGTTGACGTAGTTCGTATGAAAAGGAGCCGGGTCACGGCCTACGATGTTTCTTTCTTGGCGGGAAAGGTCGTAGAAGTACGCGTTTCTAAACTGAAAGTCGGAGAAAGAAGTAGGAAAGCCAACGAGA
Source organism: Gracilaria domingensis (assembly GCA_022539475.1). Taxonomy (NCBI): domain Eukaryota; phylum Rhodophyta; class Florideophyceae; order Gracilariales; family Gracilariaceae; genus Gracilaria; species Gracilaria domingensis. Next base: position 38,330 of record VCMS01000295.1, read on the forward strand.
GTTTTCCCATATGCAAGAAATCGCCCAACGGTCTCTTACAGGTTGAAAGTAGTACCTGTCTTAAGCGAAACTATCTTCAACAGCTCTTTCATTATTGTGAGCACAACCGTACTGTACTCCGTAGCGACTACGTCCATAGGAATGAAACTTCTTGAGGCCCCGACGATGTTGAACGATGATAGCCACACGAGCTTCTCATAATAGCTTACGAGAAATGTGTCTTCGTCGACAACCCCGCAAGTGAGACCCATAGACCTAAACCTGTCTGCAACGTTGGAGGCCCACTTTCCTGTTGCGACAGTGAGACCATCCGGACTTTGAGGAGTGACACCATCCTGCGGAGCTGCGTTTCTTGAGGGGACACCAACGTATAGGACAACTTTTGAACATTTGTCCACACCGAGCTTCGAAAGCAATGGTATGATGTCTCCATTCTGGAAGAAAACGAGATTCTCTCTGAGCGAATAAGGGCAAGCCTGAATTACGGTCTCCAGGGTGTTCGTTCTTCCGCAAACTAGTATCGGTACATCAGAAAGATGAGAGGTAGCAGCCATGCTGCAGAATTCGTGTGCGGAAATGACCGTATCTTCTTCGTTTGCCAGCATGGTACCTATACGTCCCCTTCCAACAATAACGGCCCGAGTCTTTCGGGTGGGAGATGAGGCCTGAGGGACGTCAGAGTATCTGGGACTCGGAGGCGGAGCCGGAGGCATGTCGGACTCGGAGTTCATTGCAAGTGTTCGATTGTTTTTGTGTGACGATAAAAATGGAAGATGGGGCGGAGAACTGCTGGGGTAAAGAGTGATACTTAAGTACAAACGGTTGGGAAGCGCAGAACGGGAACATGGTTCACTTTGTGAAAGTGAGCGAAATGTATGATATGTGATTGTACTGAATGAATGATAGGGCTTGTATGAGACGACAAGCCACAAAGTGTGATGATGTTTTATGAAAAGTAGGTGGAAGAGTAGAAAGTGTACAATGAATGAAACTGATTTCGAACCTGAGTTGTAAAGTAGTTGTAAAGTAAGAGTTACGGGGAGCTTGAATACAGGATGAAAGGAGCCATTTTGGCTTCATAAATGACGTGAACGGGTTCTATAGCTTCACTCGGATTGCCATAATGAAAAGGATGGAGTTGGGTTGCGCCCGAATACGTCTATAAAGGTCGTAGAAGCACTTATGAAGGAATGAGTTGTAGACATGTTATTGTTGATGACGATGGAGCCAGGGTTTGGAGGACAGGCGTTTATGGAGGGTGTTCTTGATAAGGTGCGACCTGCAAGGGAGTTGTACCCAAGAATAGGGATACAGGTGGATGGGGGTATTGGACTGAGTACTGTGAAAAGAGTAGTGAAGGCCGATGCAAACATTTCAGTTGCAGGATCTGCCATCTTTGGCTCGAGTAACCCAGCTCATGTCATAGCTGGTTTTCGAAAGGTTGGTTAGAGATAGTAGCATAAATTTATTGTTTATTACATTGTTACCCTTACGTGTTATCATGACTATATTCTCCGTCTCCATTGGAGATGTATTTCTCTTGTATCACAACCGGTCAAGGATGTGAGAGAACATCAATATATCCCCAGTGGATGCTGAGAGGGAGGATGAACTACTCTACGTGCTATCATTGTTACCCATCCGGTGTCGAGTGGTGACATATTCTTTTTTTGTCACAACCCACAAAGGATGTGACGGAAGAAGAACATGCCCCCAGTCGAGACAGAGGGTGAGCAACTCTAAGTACAATCACTAGTCCCTAGCTTGCCTCCACTGGCAATATCTTCCTGGTTTGCTATAACCATCGAGTGGGGTTATGGTGGAAGAGAAAAATATCTCCGGTCGAGGCGAGGTGGTTGGGGATTATGTGAGCGCAAAAGAGGAGACAGAGATGTGGCTTTCAAATAGTGGAAGGTGCAAAGGTGTACAGTAGATGTTTTGGCGGGAAATGGATGAGGGAAACAGTGGCAATCATGGTGCTGGATATAGCCCGTGTGGTTGGACAGTGGGGGTGGACAGCACAGTTTAGCTCGATTGCACTGTATCGCAGCGGCAACTTCGATCCAACTACTACTTGTTCTTCTGAAGATGTCGAACGGATACGTGAAGGATGAGGAGCTGTTGGCGCTGTTGGAGGTGGAGGAGGTACCGCAGACACAGTCACCAAAGCGGGAAGAGGACGTGATTACGGTGGCTGGTCGGATGTCGCAGAAGAACGAAGTGGCTGATGAAGGAAAGAAGTGTGAGGCGAGGAGAAGGGATGGTGATGAGGTGGAGAAGGGTGTAGAATTGGAGGTGGAGGGGGTCACAATGGAAAGAAGGGGTGCGGTGCATCTGAGTCAGTTAGAGGTTGGAGACCAGATAGAGAGTAGGGGCGGAGAGGGTGACAGGGAGATGCGGTTTGTGGGGGAGATGAAGGCGAGAGTGGGGATGTTGAGGTTGGTGATGAAGGAGCAACTGGGCGATGGAATTGTGGAGATTGTAACGGAAATGGGCGGTGTGGTGCTGCGTGGGGGTGGTAGTGGTGTTTCGGTTGAAGCGATTTCGAGCCTGCGGAATTCGTTGTCGGTATTGGGAGTGGAGATGAGAAATCATGTGTATGGGATAGTGGAGTGTGCGGGAAGGGAGGTTGGAGAGTTGCGGGAAGAGAATAGGGTTCTGAACGAGAGGTTGGACGTGCTGGAGAAGGAGGTGAAGGAGCTGGGCAAGAGGCAAAGATTGGTGGAAGAGGAGACGGTGAAAGGAGGTGTGGAGGGAAAGACGGAGAAGGGAAGTGTGGGAAGGGTGGCGGTGCAGAAGGGGTCTCCTGTGACACCGAAGACAAAGGGTAGTGGGGTTGGGGATGGGAAGAGCCGTCTGAAGAATAGGCGTAAGGAGATGAAGAAGGTGGTGGAGGAGGTGCCGCGGGAGGGAGTCGGAGCTCCGGTGGTGACTGGGTTTAGGAGTGCGGCGGAGGTAGCGCGGACTGCGAAGGGGATTCTGAGGGGACAGGAGGAGAGAAGGATGGGAGGGATGTGAAGCCGTTTTGGGGCGAGGCGGGTATACGAGAAGGGGGAGAGTTGTGCACCTCACTTCTACAAAATGAACGCGTGATGGGCGAGAAATGGGTAAATAGCGGGGGTGGTGTGGACTGGGAAGAAGTGATGGGATGATTGAGGTGGGATGAGTTGCGATTGGCATTGCAACATGGGAGAAAATGGAAACGCAAACTAGCACGAGTGCAGTTTTGAGAGAGGGTCGCGGAAAAGAGTGAATGGGGTGGTGCGGCGAAGTAGAACCTCTACAAAAACTAGGGGACCCAAGAACTAAACTGCGCGAAATGGAATTTAATATTCCAAAATTTCTTAATTTTTTGAGTGCCAGCCTCTGCTGTGGTGCAAAACCCTCGACGGGAAAACAACAAGCCGCGTCGCGGGCGAGCACCTCAGGGTGTTCAGGCCCTGCTCCCTGTGAAGGGCAGTCGAGCGGCAGAACCCTCCGATAGGGCCAACACGAGCCGGGTGTAAATCCGGGTGGCCCCGATCTGGGCGTGCAGTCGGAGGTAGAAGGGGTAGAATCGGCGTAGGTATCCGGATGGTTCCGGCGAGCCACAGCGAGTGGGGGTATCCAGCCCAACGGTATGGGACGACAAAAGATCAACAAGCGAGCCGCACTGCGGAGCACTGACTCGCGATAAGCGGGAAAACTCCCGAGACAAAATAAAACAAACCTACAATGTAGGGCAGAGTAGCGAAAGCCGTAAGACGGAAATGACAACAATAAAATAGATAAGAAAAGTGCCGTGACGACGGATTAGTACTCCTCAGGGACGGAGGTTGGTTGATCAGCCCGGAATTGCGGCGGTATTCCCCAGGATGGGGCTGGTGACCGTGCGCAAGCGGCAAGAAGATCAGAGCCAAAGGCCTCGTTGAGGTTTACTTCCCGTACAGTGGCGGCAAGTGCCGCCACTTATATACGGCACTTGAAAATATCAATTAAAATATCTAACTATCCGGCGCTGCCGGCCAATACACTACAGGTGTGCCCCCGTGGCATGCTTGCCACGGGGCCCGCGCGATCGGGCCAACTTGGGACACGTGTGCAGAAATACTACCCTTCCTAGGCATACCCCAAAATAGGGACACTACCCCAGTAGCCTCTCATAACCTGAGGTGTCGCAGCCGGTAACGGATCAACAAACTATGAAAAGCACCTCGGTGCATCCCCACAAAGGGCGTTTTGCTCTACATCTCCCCCTTCTCAGGCTGAGACACCGACTCCGTCGGCTCGATACGCCTCGCGATGGAGGTATATAAGGAAGTCTCCCAAGACGGGTCTGCCGAGAACTGTTCGGAGCCACCAACACCTCCGGTGTCAGTAGCGAACCTCGTCATCTCGAGCCCTCCCGCGATGTCCAACGCACCGAACGGCCCTCCGTCCTCGACGGCACGCATGCAAGTATCGAACCCGCCGTTCCGGTCTGTTCCTCTCCCGCAGTCGGCGGCTGCCTCCCAGCCGGGTTCTTCCGGACAAGATCACGCTCCAGCTCAGGCTGGTCCCGCGCCCGTGTGGGATTGGTTCAACGCCGAGATGCCAGCTACGCTGGGTGGATGGCCTACCGCAGGCGCCTTACGCATCCGGGATCCGCACCGGCACAGTTTCCTTTTTGCCCAGGCTCCCTGGTTTGACGCCGAAGCCGTTCGGGATACAGAGCTCGTCGACTCGTACGCTGTCGACGGTCAACTCCCTGGTGGGCTTCCTGCTGACGTTACCCGTTCATGGGACTGGATCGCCCGCGTTGCGGTTATACCGAGCTGCCTGTTTGTAGGTCGAAACGAGACGAGACAATTCGCTCGCAATGAGATGGCCCGCATTGGGTACGCGCGACACTTCCGAGCTCCGAACGAACATCCGGTGCCGGCACAGTACCAGTACGATGTGGCACGTTACCGAACTTTCGGCGAGGTCGGCTACGGCGACCACCTAGCCAACGCGTTGGACGAAATTGACCGATATTCGGATACCGTTCAGCCGCAGCAGGAGTTGATCCTGTGGGCGCGGCCGATCCTTCGCGCCGAGTTCCGGTTCCTTCGCCGTCCTGGACGGTCTCAATTTCATGAAGGCCTCCGATTCGAGAGGAAATGGCGTTCCCGCTTCGGGGTACTGGTGCCGTACCAGTGCACGGAGGTGGAACGCATTGCGCGTCACTCCCATACTGGGAGATACCTGCCGCTGCCGTCATTCTGGCCTGCGGTCGAAGTCCCACGAGGGTGTCACGTAGAGCTACCGCCCTGCCTAACTTACATAGGCTCGTACTTCATGAACGATCCGCCTCGCGGCCTGTGGAGCATCCTGGCAACAGAATGGACCGTCCGCGTTGCGGCTTTCCTCCTCATCGAGGCATATGATTCCTACCGAGTTTGGTTCATCCCGGAACTCATCCGGCGAGCGATCCGAGCGTTGGATCTCTCCGAAGTGCTCGGCTCGGTCCGCAATGCGCGCGAAGCCACCGCGTTGGTGGACGTCATTGACCAGATTGACTGGAATGAGGTGCCTGCTAGTCAGGTTTCCGACGGAGTCCGTCGGCAGTCGGACCGTTCTCCCGGACGGAACGTCAACGCCGGCGACTTCGTATACTTTGACCCATGGATTTGGGAGGTAATTGGCCCCGCTGAGGCGGCTGGTCGCCGCCGAGAGGAGCGATATATCCCGGAAGGGCACCCGCGTGGGTTCGTATACGTCGACGATGACGGTGATGACCCTGCAGAGGGAGGAAGTCCCATGGATGAGGGGAGCCCAGTGGGGGTTGCCTCGGAGCCCGACACTACGGGAGATGACGACGAAGTCGTGATCGTTGACCCGCCCGCTGTAGCGGCTCCCGCTCCGACCGGCCCGTGGGCTCAGGATGTAGCATCCGCCGTGGGCGGCAGTTCTTCTCTCACTCCGCGAGCGGCGGTCATTCGCGACTTTCTTCGAGGCGTGGGAGTGGCCGTTCCCGATACGGTGACCGACGAGTCGGAGTTGCAGGCAATAGCGGCACAGCGCTTCTCCGGGGCTCCCGGTAGTGGGGGCACCCCAGGTGCTGGACCGTCCGGCGCGTAATTTTCCGGCTCGAGATCCCTGACGGGCTGTAGTAGTCCGTAGTAGACCCTGATGATGAGGGGCGAACTCAATAGTTAGAGGTAAACTTCACCAGCCCTGCTGGCTTGGCCCACATTTTTCTTCCTGTTCTCCCCCTTCTCAGTGGGCAATACCTCGTTTGAGGCTGTTGCGAATGGCCCACAAGAGAGGGGTAACTTTTCCGCACAAGTGGCTGTAGCGATAAAACTTCTTAGTCTTCCTTCCAGTTTCCTGGCTTCTTCTCCTTCTTCTTAGGCTTCTTTCTTCTTTATCTTCTTCTCCACTGTAAGTGGCTTCCGCATTTCGCGGCATGTTTGTTCAGCAAAAAGCTGTCCGCTTAGAGCGGCCTGGTCCGCCTGAGGCGGCTAAGTGATCTCGAGTTAACTTCAAGTTGCATCCGCTTGACGCGGCATATTCTTGCGTAATGCAATACTGTCCGCATGAGGCGGCATATTCCGTCTGGGACGGCTGTGCTCAATAGAGACGTGGGTGGTCAACCCACTTGGGCCTTGTCCAGCGTAGCCGGTATCGGTGTCCGTGTGCGACGGTGGTACTGCAAGACCTTCGAGCGAGGCAAGTGCTCAATGGGCTCGTGCGTATCCTCTGAAGAGGCGTAGCCGTACCAACGGACTCGATACAGTAGTTCCCCGTCAGGGGCGTAGCCGTGACTTATCAGACGGTCAATGACATACTCCTCATCGAGGACCTTCCGCGCAGGATGCGGCTTTGTCGATGTATCCTCTCTCGAGGTGTCGTTGTTACCTCTCCCGTCGTGGGCTTCATTGGTTCCTTTCGACTTCCGTCCTGACGGCAAGACATCCTGTACGCCAGGCGAGAGCCATTTTGACCATGGTGTTTCCATGTCATTCCGGCTTCCAGAGTTCTGGCTTTCCTTCCCGTATTGTCGGGCTGTTACCGAGCTTCGGTGTTCTCGAATAGCGAGCTTCCGGCGTTCCGGCAAGATCTCCCGAAGTGAGGGTGAACGGTCCGCAATGCGGTGTGCCAGCGAGTGGTGCCGTGGCACGTGCCGAGGCGACGCCTTGCCAAGCATTGCTGGCGGTGGGGCCTGCGCCGTTGCACGGCTGTGCGTTGCCGATTCAAATTCGGAATTTCCGTTTCCGGCGGCCGCAATCCTTACAGCGGGCACGTGCCCGGCTCGTGTGTTGTCACCCTCCACTGGAGGCGGATCGCCGGCGAAGCCAGACACTTGGCGCAGCGTGCGCGCGTGTGCAGCGTTGGGCTGCTGCCCACCTACTGTGGCATGTCGGCCTGCTGTTGCGGCGGTTGCCTCCGTGTTTTCAACGGCTTCATTACTCGATGCTTCAATAAAATCTCCCGAAATCGGGTCTGCCGTAACAACACGGTCTTTCTGGACAGGCTTCTTTTCCGGTCTTCCGGCTTCTTTTGACGCGAGTGCGCTGCCGCTGCCGGGCTCCGACTGCGGCGGGCATGTACTTTCCGCATTCGACGTGGCTGCTGCGGTGGTTACCACCCTCTTTTCCGGCGTACCGGTCTCACGCTGCACAGCTGGGGCAGGCTCTTGTCCTTCCGTCTGTGACGGCCGTACAGTGCTATCCGCGGGCGAAGCGGCGACTTCTGCAGCAGCTACATCCTGGTGTTCTTCCGGTTCTCCGGCTTCGTGCTCCACCGAAGTGGTGCGTTCCTCTTTAGGCTTCCGCGATAACTGCGCGTTTCTCGCTTCTTTCCGAATCTTCGGCTGTACGTCGCGCGTCCGCGTGCTTTCACCACGACTTGCGTGCGGCCCGGAGGCCTGCAAAGGCACTTCCGTCGACGACGGCGACAACGAGATCGAGCGACTTACCTCCTCCTCCCCCTCCTCAGTTGGAGCGTCGGGGGTGGTGTTGAGTATCCCCTGAGGGGCCAGTATCCGCGTGTGGACATGTGCGGCGTTCGAGACTGGCGGGTTAGCTTCCGGCTTTGCCGGCAAATCAGCAAGTCCGCGGCTAGGATGCGGCAGGACTGACAACGAAGCGCGCTCTCCCGCTGTCGCGGCTTGGTCCACAGTAGGCGTAGCGCTGTCCGGCGTTTCCGGTTGCTTTTCCTGACGAACAGGCTGTGGCGCAGGCGTTACGCGATCGCGCGAAAAACGCTCGTGTTCACCCTCAATATCGAGGACAACCGTTGTATCGGTGATAGAAATAACCCTGTAGGGGCCGTCCGCGATAGGAGAGAGCTTATGCCTCTTCTCCTTTTCCGGGTTATAGTATTCCTTCCGTAGGAAGGCGTAGTTACCTTCCCTGATCTGAGGGGCATCCCTGCGCATTCGTGCGTCGAAATTCCGCTTGTACGCGGCTTGTGCCTTATCGATGTTTTGCCTAACTGTAGGAATGATGTTCTTAAGCCAGGCCTTCCAGGCGTCCCTGTGTAGACGAGGCGAGGGGAACTTATCCAAAGTTGGCTGTGGCTCGATAGCCACCGAAGGTGGAACGCGTGATAGCACAAGCTCGAACGGCGAGATCTGAGTAGTGCGATGAACCTGCGTATTGTAGGCATATGTCACCGCATCGGTGTATTGATCCCACTCCGACGGATGTTCGGCAACGAATGTCCGTAATGCATTGAGCATTGTGCGGTTAAAACGTTCAACCTGCCCATTACTCTGGGGGTGGTATGTTGTCGTAAACCAGTTTTGGATCCGCAAGATGCGGCAAACGTCCTGAAAGAACTTAGCCGTAAACTGCGGTCCATTATCCGATAACAGGTCAATCGGCGGTCCGTAGACAAAAACCCAGTGTGTAACGAAAGCTTGGGCGACCGCACTGGCGGTAACCTTCGTCAAAGGCACAGTCCGTACCAGTTTAGAAAAACGGTCGGTGATCACAAGTAGAAACTGGTTTCCCCGGCGAGTGCGGATAAACTCGCCGAGCAAGTCAATTGCCACGAATTCAAGTGGAGCCCTGGCAGGGAAGAGTACCAACTTCTTGGAGTACTTCCGCAGTTTGACGCGGTTCTTCGCGCAGTCAGAACATCCACGAACAGTGGCATACGCGTCGAAAGCCATTGCTGGCCAGTAAAAGTCCTTCCGTAAGGTGTAGTACAACTTCCTGCCACCAGGGTGGGCTGACAACTTCGCGTAGTGCGAAAAATGCAGTACTTGTGACTGAAGTGAGTGCGGAACCACAATCTGTGGCCTGTTTCCGACGGTTCGGATTAGAAATCCTTGGTCGTTCTCGACGAAAGGCAACTGTGCTCCACCGTTTAGACGACTACGAATCTCCGTACAAAAACGGTCGGTGTGCTGCTCCCGGATGAGTTCCTCCGGCTTGATCGGTACGAAAGAGCCCGGTTCGGGTTGCGTGTCAGACACGGCTAAAACAGCATCGTAGATGTCCCATCCTTCCGATTCTTCATCGGCATCGCTCGAGCCGTCTTCCACGAGGAAGCACGGTATCTCCAGATCATCGACTGGCGCAGCTTCAGCCGCTGTTTCCAAGCGGGACAGTGCATCAGCCTGAGTGTTCAGGAGTCCTTTCTTGTAACGGATTTCGAAGTCGAATTCCGACAAGCGAAGTCTCCACCGCATCAAGCGAACAGATGGCTCTGCTATAGAGAGTAGCCAGCGTAATGCCGAATGATCGGTATGGACAATGAAGCGGGTCCCCATAAGATAGGGCCGCAGTGTCTGTAACGCCCAGACAACTGCCAAGCACTCCTTCTCGGATACCGAGTAATTCCTCTCGTGAACGTTGAGGCTCCTTGACCAATACCCAATTGGCAATCGCTCGCCATCATTGGTGGTCTGGAATAGGGCACAGCCGACTTGGTAGTCGCTCGCATCCGTATCTACTGCATATGGCAAACCAGCCCTAGGCAGGGATAAAACAGGTGGCGATGTCACCGCGTCCACGAGCGACGAGAAAGCCGCGACCTTGCGGTTGTCGAATTCTTCCAGATCGACTGGCTGGCCTTTGCGAAGAAGCTCGTTCAGAGGTGCAGCGATATCCGCAAAGTTCGGAATGAAGCGGCGATACACATTGCACAAGCCGAGAAAAGATCGGAGTTCCGTCTGCGTCCTCGGATGCTTAGCCTCTTTGAGAGATTTCACGCGTACTTCGTCAATCGAAAGCCGTCCCGGACGGATAACATGGCCGAGATACCTGACGGTTTCGGTAAAGAACTCACACTTCTTGAGCTTGAGCGTAATGCCTGCATCGCGTAGGACTCGCATCACATCCCGTACGTGGGTCAAGTGCTCATCCAGGTTGCTGGAGTAGACAATGATGTCATCCAGGTATACCAGGCAAGTCTTCCACTTAAAGCGGGCTAGCAAAATATCCACAGCTCGTTGAAAAGTGGCTGGCGCGTTCGTTAACCCAAAGGGCATCCGATTGAATCGGTACAATCCTTCATGACAAACGAAGGCTGTCTTGTCACGATCCTCAGCCCTCACGGGAACTTGCCAATAGCCCCAATTCGCGTCTAGGGTTGTGAACACTTTCGCGTCGCCCAATGAATCGATGCATTCATCCATTCGTGGGATAGGATACACATCCTTGACCGTAGCCGCGTTTAGCTTGCGGTAATCGATGCAAAATCGCCAAGACCCATCAGCTTTGGGCGCGAGCACCACCGGCGATGCCCAAGGTGACTGAGCCGGCTCGATAACTCCAGCGCGGAGCATCTTCTCAACTTGAGCTTTCTCCTCCTGCCGAGCTGTCGGTCCTGCCCTGTAAGGGTGCTGTGAAATGGGCCGAGTATTCGGTAGCAAATCAATCCGATGTTCGGTAATACCAATCTTACCCAGTGTGCCATCCCACATGGGCGTGAACTCCTCAAGCATGTGCCGCAATTTATCGCGGTGAGTCTCTGGGACATGTTCAAGATCCAGAGACTCCAGTTCCTGTACTGCCTTATCCTTCGTGTCAGCAGCACTCAGGTCCGTATCATTACTGTCCGACGAGGTCGGCATTGCCTCCTTCGACAGGCTGCGGTTATTTGCATCCGACGAAGTCGGCGTAGCATCTTCCGACGAACTGTTCGGTCCAGTCGTTTCGGAATTGTTCCGTTCCGCCTCCCCCTCCTCAGCTTCGAGGATTCCGAGAACCTCGGCAATAGAAACCTGAGTAGGCACTATAGCCGCAGGGTGCGGAAGCAACGAACCAATAACTTGGCTCCTAACCAACCGTTGAGAAAAACGGCTGAAGTTCGCAACCAGCACCTGAAAAGGCTTCTCGGGTTCGACGAAAACAATCCCATTAGCGAGGGCAAGCTGATGCTTCTCCTGTAACGCAGGCAACGGTTGTACCGTTTGTAAGCCACATTGTGGGGAGGTCACAGTAACCCAGACCTGTGATTCAGGCGGGATGGAAATGGGCCGAGCTACTCGGAGCTTTGTAGACTTCCGTTCATCGGCTGTAGGCTTCTGTGCCGCAGGCAAAGGGACTTGCTTCTTCAGAGCCCGGCGCAGGGGACGCCGAACGATCGGTACAGTAGTCCCATCTTCCATTTCGATGGTTCGCTTCCGCGGTCGAATTGCATCGACGAAGCGGTCACAGAAGTCGCAGCCGAGGATAACCGGCGCAGCGAGTTGCTTGCAAACCAAGAAATCGAGCTTCGCCACGTAGCGGCCAAGCCTGACGAGCAGGTCTATTACTCCCACAGTCGAAAGTGGCCGATTGTTCGCATCCGCTATGTCAATCTGCGGCGCCGCACGAACGCGAGACCGCAAGTGCGGCGGAATCATTGATTCAACCAAGAAATTTGGCCCAGCTCCTGTATCGAGCACGGACAACTGCCGAACCATGTACTGGTCGGAAACACCCAGGTCGGCGTAAACTTTGTAGTTACGTTTCGCCATGACCAGGACTCTATCCGGGAACCGGCTGTTCTTAGACCGTATCCACGGGCGACGCAAGACACCAAGGTGCTCAGAGTCCACGTCTGTAGTGGCCAGTTTCCTCGAAAGGATTGTGACCGGGGAGCGAGGCTTTTCAGCCTCAGGCGCACTAAACTCCGTCGCTGGGGGCGCCTCTCCATTGCTGGAGGCTCCCTTGCTCAGTTTTTCTGAGCGTCGCCGCCAATCTGCGGAGGTTGCGATTCCGCAGGGGCGGCTACAGTTCCACCATTCGATGGCACCGTTTCCTGGTTTCCAGGCTGAGTCTCCGCCTTCGCAGGAAGGTACGATTTGTCGGGAACACGTTCCCGCTCGGCGGGCGTCAACGACTCATACTGAGGCACTATCTTCGCCATATCCCGTATTGGCATTAAGCAATTCGGAGCGATGTGCCCTGGCCTGTAACAGGTATGACAAATAAGGTGACGAAGAAGATCCGCGTTGGGCGGCCGGCGCTCCTGTCGAGGAGGATACGGGTCCCTCCATCCGGGGCGTTGGCTTCGATATCCGCCAGAGTGCGGCACGGGCAATGCCGGGACTTGACGTCCGGCGTACAGAGCGGGGTCTCCGTCCACTGTAGACTGCTCCGTCGTCGACGGCAATTCCGAACTCGGCATTGAACCATCGTCCTGTAACAGGTGCAGGTTATCATAACCCCCTTGAACAGAACCTCGCGAGTGAGGCAGTGAGGAGTCTCGGCCTTCTACATGAAGGAGTCGGCGCGTGCGCGCCTTGATACCAGTGCGTGCTCGAGCTGCATCTCCCTCCGCTTGGGCAAATTGAACGAGTTCCAGATAGGTAATCCGGCGTTTGTTCTCCCGATAATGGGCTACCAACGTCCGAATTGATCGGTCCAGTCCATCAACAAACATCGTACACCGCTCGGCTGCGGAGAACACGTTGCCACATCTGTGGAAAGCCTTATTGAGGCGGGTCGAATAAACGGTTTCCGACTCTTCGGCTCCTTGCTTCGTGTCTCGTAGCGCGAGTATGGCACCTTGTATCGCATTGCCTGTCGCGTAAGAGCGCAGGAGATATTGTACCGCTTCCGGCCAGCACGTAACTCCTCCTTCGGAGGCGCGAGACGACCCATGAACCGAATTGAATTGATCTTCGGCTACACCCGTCAAAAAGTACGGCAGCGCGATGTAGGCCTGTGCCTCACTCATCCGAAGTACATCGGCTTCCGCTACGAAGCGGCTAAGAAAATCCAAGACAAGAATTGGATCTTCCCCAGAGAACTTGTGGGGCTTTAACGTGAGCTCCATTTGTCGGAGATGATTTCGCACTTTGCCAGTCCCACGTGGGGTCCTCTGTGGCGTCGTGTCATCAAGCCGATAATATCGGTAAGATAGTAGCTTCCGATACAGTAAGTTTGTCGGCTTCAACTCCTTCAATCCGAGGTGTCTCCGTCCTTTCGTACGGCCTCGTGCAACGCCAGAAGTGGCTTCAGTAGCCCGCGAACGGGATGCACGATAGCGAGAGCGCTCTTCCGCGCTGTCCGAAGAGTCGGTAGAAGATCCCTTTTTGGGGCCCTCCTCATCAGAAGAGGATGAAGAAGACGAGTCAGACTCAACCTTGACCTTCTTCTTTGCCGGACGATCCCGGGAACGGCGCGAGTGCTGAGAACCCTCAGAAACCGGGGCTCCCGGCGCAACAGCATCAGATACGATGATTTGCTCGACCGTCTCCAGACGGGTAGCCAGGCGGTCCAGGCGTGCGGCAGCCTGCTCGTGCAGACCAGCCGACACCTGTCGGTGTTCCATAATCTGGTTGACATCAGACCGTAAAACACGGACGTCGCTCGAAACATCCCGGACACCGGCTTCATCGAGCCGTTGCCGGAGTTTCGTAATGTCCCGGATGAGGCCCACTTGGGAGTTCTGCAGGATGCGAACCTGAGCCTCTAATTCACGGAGGGTATACTCGTCGGACCGCGACGACATAACGTCAACCGCTGCGGCGGCATCAGCCGCAGGTGCGGTTTCAGTTGGCCCACGAGTGGGTGGGGTCCCGTTATCAGAACGGCGGCCCCGGGAAGCCGGTTTCGGGTCGCCATTGCCTGGGACCTCCAGTGCGTCCTTCGGCAACGGAGGCAAAATTGCCGGCAAGCCGGACGAACCGGGCACAGAAGCGGCACGTGGCGCGCCACTCCTGCGACGGGACGACATCGTTCACCGACACAGTCGGCCAATGGGCAACCAAAACAACTTCCGAAAACGGACAATGAGAGAACCGTAAGAACGGATATTCCCAGCTATCTGGGCTCCAAACAAACGAACCAACTCCAACGAACGTTGGCCAATTAAGCCGATTCTAGGTCTGGAGACCAGTTTGTGGTGCAAAACCCTCGACGGGAAAACAACAAGCCGCGTCGCGGGCGAGCACCTCAGGGTGTTCAGGCCCTGCTCCCTGTGAAGGGCAGTCGAGCGGCAGAACCCTCCGATAGGGCCAACACGAGCCGGGTGTAAATCCGGGTGGCCCCGATCTGGGCGTGCAGTCGGAGGTAGAAGGGGTAGAATCGGCGTAGGTATCCGGATGGTTCCGGCGAGCCACAGCGAGTGGGGGTATCCAGCCCAACGGTATGGGACGACAAAAGATCAACAAGCGAGCCGCACTGCGGAGCACTGACTCGCGATAAGCGGGAAAACTCCCGAGACAAAATAAAACAAACCTACAATGTAGGGCAGAGTAGCGAAAGCCGTAAGACGGAAATGACAACAATAAAATAGATAAGAAAAGTGCCGTGACGACGGATTAGTACTCCTCAGGGACGGAGGTTGGTTGATCAGCCCGGAATTGCGGCGGTATTCCCCAGGATGGGGCTGGTGACCGTGCGCAAGCGGCAAGAAGATCAGAGCCAAAGGCCTCGTTGAGGTTTACTTCCCGTACAGTGGCGGCAAGTGCCGCCACTTATATACGGCACTTGAAAATATCAATTAAAATATCTAACTATCCGGCGCTGCCGGCCAATACACTACAGGTGTGCCCCCGTGGCATGCTTGCCACGGGGCCCGCGCGATCGGGCCAACTTGGCACACGTGTGCAGAAATACTACCCTTCCTAGGCATACCCCAAAATAGGGACACTACCCCAGTAGCCTCTCATAACCTGAGGTGTCGCAGCCGGTAACGGATCAACAAACTATGAAAAGCACCTCGGTGCATCCCCACAAAGGGCGTTTTGCTCTACATCTGCTACCCCCTGGCGCGCCCCAAATAGCCCCAAAACTAGCTTAGTTTCCAAAGCGAACAGACTATATTCCACTTTGCAGAACACAGACGATCTTCGTCGCCTCTCAATGAGGTATTTAATCGCCTCAGACCCCGCCAAAACGTACCCAGATTCTCATGCAGAGCCTTCTTAACCCGATTAGATCGGGCTGATCTAGAATGCAGATTACGAAGCTCTGATTGTATACTCTCGGGTAGATCGTTCACAACACCAGATGCACGGAGACGAAGACGTTCAAAAAGGTTATCGCCGCTTTCGGAAACATTGAGACTCACTAGACGATCATTCAGAGTCGCTATATTCGTTCGCGCAGATGCGTTGATTTTAGTGCGTCTTTATACCTTTTCATTTAGTAAGAATGCTTACTAAGCGCTGAAGAAGTTGAGATCCGAAGTATCCTAGCTCTTTGTCGTACCTCACTATGAGACTTGAACACATCGTGCGCCAGGTTCATATGCCATGATTCGAAAAATTCAAATTCGCACTTTATTGTTGCGCTTAATCGCTGCCGCCCTTGATACATGTCGAGGATGAAGTCGATTGCGTTCTTGCTCGCCTCGTCAAGCACATCCTGCTCGTCATGCATTTGCGACAGCAGCGGCGTGATGACGAGCACAATGCCCGGAGCAGCGCCACCGGCATCACAACTCGTTAGAGTTGTAAAGTTTGATCACGGCTGTCAAACATCTTGGACTA
Source organism: Gracilaria domingensis (assembly GCA_022539475.1). Lineage (NCBI taxonomy): Eukaryota > Rhodophyta > Florideophyceae > Gracilariales > Gracilariaceae > Gracilaria > Gracilaria domingensis. Next base: position 54,213 of record VCMS01000295.1, read on the forward strand.
CCATTCACATCATAAACTCTATGATATGCCTCTAGTGCTGCGCTCCAGGACGATATATTGATGTCCTCGTATATGTTCAGAGTGAGGGGCGCAAATTCAGACACACACAGAACAAGCTTCTTGTATCTTTTGAATGCGCTTTTCTGTCCACCATTAGACCATACATTGTTTGAATACCCCCGTAAGAGTTTAGATCTACTTTTCGCATCACGTAGCAGACGCAAAGGAAGAACTCCTTGAGAAATAATCCCGTGGTTCCATATTTCAATTACTTTCTCGATACTATTCGGTAGTCCAGGAATGAAAGGCTTGATCAGAGATGCATCGGTACGATTCTTACCTACCTTCTTCTCTTCAGCAGCTACGGTGGTATTTCTCCGAACCCTATCCTTATCGACTTCACTACTACTCTTGTCGTGAAAATCTGCATCCCCACCTCCACCCTGAACAGTCAGGCAGCTCTCAAACAATTGGTTTCTTCTTTCCATTAGATGCCTAAGCCTCCTCTCCAGCAATCGCAAGTGGACTTCATCATGCCTTACCTGGTTTTCCAAATTGACTTCTTCTTCGAATTCCAATGAAAGCTGACGATCTGCCACCCATCCGTTCGCAGATTTCAAAATGTGCCTAACGATTCCAGGACCTGTTTCCTTCTCAGCTTTAATCTGGACTGGAACCACAAACCCATTCCCTTTTCCTCCTCCTTGGGTAGCAGATGAAGTCTCTTCTTTCCATTAGCAAAGCACCGGGACGTCAAAAGACACCAAACTCACCAAATGAGGTCAAATGCCAAAACAAACGTGTAAATGGGCAGATCATGGTAGTCTTCTCTTGAGTATCTATGAAAACGTCGAAGTAAAATTTTTTCCCAAATTTCCAAAATGTTTTACATGCTTTTTGAGTACATAAGATAATTTTAAAACATTAAGATCTTTTCCTAACATTGAATAGTCATGATTGTTCTAGCTGTAAGTTAGCCTTGAACGCTCGCCGTGAACGTTCACAGTGAACGTTCACAGTGACGTTCACCGTGAACGTCAAAGTTCACCGTAAACGTTTACCGTAAACGATTATGGTGCCACCATCAGTGATTTCATCTGACAGTTAAGGGCAACACGCCATTTTTGTGTCTAACGAAAACCTTTACCAATATTACAGTACATATATACCATAAACAACTCATCCAAAAGAAAAAAGTTTAATTTTGATGCCAAGGTCTAGAGGTGGATGACTGAGTTTGAGAACTCAAAAAGTTTTAGAACTGAAACACAACCTAGCTGCGCTTCCATGGTGTGTGTAGTGCAAACCCCTGTAAAGGAAGGCACAAAAGGCGTACGGGACCTTCCCTCCAAGAGGTAATCACAGCAGATAGAGCGCTGCTAGAAATAGTGCAACGAGTTGGGTGTAAGCCGAGACCAAACCGTCACTTCGGGCGTATAGAGCTCAAGAGAGTCTGCCTAGAAGTCTGGGATGTTGTGTAGACAACGGCGATGCTGGGAGTGAGATGTCACGAGACACACACACAGACACTGATGTAGCACGGGCCGTGACGATTCCGGGTACTCGGACGGTATGGGTATTGGCCCAAGGATGGGATGCTTTCGGCGGTATTGAGGTACGGTACCCTGAGGGTCCGGCCATGACGTGGCGCAGATGAGTGTTGGTCGCGTGTACGCGTGTCTAGGAATGGGTGTGTTCACACATGTTTTTTTATGCTTGTCGGATATTTTACTGGCCGCTGCCGCGGCTTGTCACGCGTACCACGTGTATGGACCTGCTTAGGTGTGCACTAGATTACTTAATTTACTTAATTTATCGATTACGATATTCTAAATATCTACAAGGTTACAAATAATACTAGTTCTCCCTATGAATGGACGTGGCAAGCACTACATGTGAGTGAAGAATTCAGCAAGGCTGTGTATACGACCGTGACCAATTCCCATTGTGACCATTCCCAAGTAATTGGCAAACCATCGTACAACTCATAAAGAGCTTTACCTCACCTCCGTACGGGAGCGATCAGTATGAATCACAAAAGCTACAAAGTTGCACGAAACGCGTTTTTCCGCAGTGTGCTATATGTTAATATCCAAATCATGCTACATTGTTGCAATGTAAGCTGTGATGGAACTTCTGCTGTCGAATTGGACACGATCTTTTACAAAACAAAAAGAAAATAAAAGGAGAGGACGAAAATGGCATGAATAGATATTTTTCTACATGAAATACAGAAAGGTTTCATTTCATCGCCCCAGTTAAGTCTGGTGAACGTTCACGGTGAATGTTCACGGTATAGTGAACGTTCACGGTGAATGTTCACGTCTAGATGTGGGACAGGAACGTGAGGGTTAAAGTCACTCTGAGATTTTTGTACAAATAATGACAACAGAAGTCAACGATCGTCAAATGTATCTACCTCATGAAACAGTGAACACCTGCTTGTCTCACAAAAGGCATTCAGTTCTATATCGTGCTTGTAAAATTATATATTCTTTCTGGCTGTAAGGTTTTTTTCGTATTCTTCTACCTTTGTAATATTTGTTATAGAGCTTTGTAAGTTAGAGCACATCCCTCTTGCCTTTGACTACCAGATATGTATCCTTTTATTCGACGATGAAGACAAATACCATCATGATTTTCTGTCAAATAATTCCAGAAACTCGATCTCCTGTGCAGGATTCCATTTCATCATCAGTTCCCGCAAACATGTCTGATGTAAGAGGAAGTACGAACGGTTGAGTCAGTTAAAGAAGTAAAAGAAAACGTTCCTACCAGTCAGAACGCTGAAAAGTCTTTTTTTTTCAAAGCCCTTTACCACCGGTATTCTCATGGAGAACATCCGACTAAATTTGCCTTGGTCAAGGTGACACTATGGTTGATCTTATAAAAAGATGAACCAACCTCGGCGTAAGTTGCACGAGCGCGTTTGCGGCACTATATGGATGGTCGAGGGGACATATGTCTGTTTTCGATCTAAGAAAGATCAACGCGAGAATTTTCTATGTTCTTGTTGTCTTGATCCATGAAATTCTGTTCGGAAACATTGTGCAGATCTTTTAAACACGTTTTGCATGGCAACCGCTGCATCATAATCCATGTTTCAGTCAAAAACGTTTAAGTTTTTAGAAGTAGTATCTTTATATTGTTTATCGAGGTTTTGCTTTCATATATATCTGCCATTATGTCTGACGTTTTACAAACATTTAAGAATTTAAGGTTGGAGCTTTTCGTGAAAAGCAAGTGGCATTGCTTCACAGAGAATCAATATAATAGGAAGAGAATGGGCATTCAGACATCATTAATCAATATCTCTAACATCCCTATCTTGCAATAAATTTATGTCACCGACGTAGACGGACTAGGTGTAGAATTGAAAAGCTAGAACTTTTTTATTGCCATGTGTTGGTCTGTGCTAATGGACAAAGTTTTGCTATGTATAATCATCTTGAGCAGGTGACACTATGAACGTTAACTGTGAACGTTCACGATGTACGTTCACGGTGTACGTTCACGGTGTACGTTCACGGTGTACGTTCACAGCGAGCGTTCATGGTTTACAATCCATTCAAATTTTAATTCATTTTCGGCACAGAAAATGTTTTGATGATGTTTTCACGAATTTGGAGTAAGTATCTTATTGGAACCAAAATGGGCCTGATAACCAACGGATAAATAACCTGTTACTAGACGTCTGAGGTTAGTGTTCCGATCTTGGGCTCAAAACCTCTTCTTCATGGAGACTAGGTCTGGTACTCGAAATAGGATCACTAAACGCAATACACGTAAGCGTGCAACCTTAAACTTTGAAAGTCCGATTCCAGTCGAGAAACTGATTCACACCGCTACAAGCGAAGCATCGAAGGCGAACGCAAGGAAGGCCGAACGTGTACTGCAGACTTATGCTCAACAAATCAAGGCTAATGATCCTCGTGAGGTAAGTGGCTCAAGCTCAGAGCTGATTATCAATTTAATTGCGCAGCATTGTAACTATGGACGAAATGACATGCTTGGATATGACTCTGTGCTGGCGCTTTCTCAAGGGTTGCGCATCGTGTACTCGAATTATGGTCATCGCTCTTCATGGAACCCATCTCCTGGTTCCGGGAGTTTTGGGAACCCTCTCATACAAAATGAGGACTTGAACCATTTTAGAAGAGCTTATAGGGTTACGTTGAGTCGCAGAGGAGATATAAAGATGCGCACAAGGCCTCTATCTGTTCATCTAGCCTGTGACCTTGCAGAGCAATTTTGGTTTGGCAATGGTAAGGTTGTTAAGCCTACGGACGTTTTGTTGCATACACTTATTGTGGTTGGCTTGAACTTGGGACTGCGGTATGATGAAGTTACCAAACTTTCTTACAAACATGTTTCAACTACCAGCAATGCTATCACGCTCACTATACCGGTAGCGACTAAAAACCGTACCAGGGAAAGAACCTAGAACATTCAGGAGTGGTGTGGTAGTCTGTGGTTACGATATTCTATCATCATGGATCCTTTTGTTGCCATTTTGGTTTGGCTCTGTTTGCGTGGGCCGTTTGAGGGATATCTCTTCTGCAACTTGAAAAACACGAATGGCGGGTGTATTTTGCAGTATAACACACCATTTTCCGTCAAGAGCTTTACAGATCTATTACGAAGTAGATTACAATCTATCGGTGTTGGTGAAGGAGATGCTTCGGCGTACTCCGGCCATTCTTTGAAGAGAGGTGCTGTACAGTTATATCGTTCTTTGGGATATAAGGATGACTTTATCATGGAATTGGTGAAGTCGTCCGACTTTGCGTCATACTCAAACTATTGTGAGGTCTACAACGACTGTCAAACCAGTCTACCTCGCTTTAATGGAGTCGAAGCTTTCTTGAACCATGCCATTACTCTTACCGAAAAACAGATATATGAACAAGACGAAAGTGTAATGCGCGAGATCTACAAGTAAATGGAAGCTACGCTAAATTGCAAGAGCTTTGGTTCGTTTGCGCCCGACGTACCTACGCGTTTGACCGTTCTTCGTGCCTCATCAAATGTTCTTGGTCTTGCATCAATTGTCCTGCTAATCAAGCCTTGATGAAAGATAGTTCACGTGCCGCGTGCCGTACATACATTGAGCTGCTTGCTACCCGTCCCGTTCCCTCGCCTCCATTTGGATGTGACATTGGGCTGTTTAACCTTCCTCTGATTAACTGATGCGACTTCCTCGACTTTGAATTTTGCCTTCATCGCTCCAATAGCTACCATCAGTTCATTCTTGCTGAGCTTTTGCACTACCTCTACCTCATTAGCACTCAGCCTGGGAACAATCACCTTATCATATTCTCTAACATCATCAACGTTGATTGATTCCGATCGCACAACTTGCGATGGAGAAGTCTCAGCACCAGGAACTTTCATCCTCCCCAGCTTTTCCGTCTCGCGGCCTGCGGCCTGCGCAGAACCACCACCTTCTGCATCGCCCGAATAACTTTGGCGATTTGTTTCTTTGCCTGCTTCACTTCGAGTTCCATCGCACTCTTCTGGTCCTTTCTGAGCTGCGCCTCATTCTCCCGTAATCGATGGAGACGACCCTCCAACTCAGAACGCATTGTCTTCGATTCTCGTAAAGCGCGTTCCGTATCCTCGCGTGCAGCTTCAGCCGCGTTCTTATCACGCTCGAGGCTTGGTATCATCTTCTTGTAGAGCAACGCATTTTTGCGTGGTTATCAGGATGATGCGCCTCATATACTCAGGGGAGTGATACGAGGATGCACTCGAAGAGTTATGAGTTGGACCCAATTTTGGCGGTTACTTTTGGAATGGCTTTCCCACAGTTACCTGTAATCAGGGTTGCCATTGCTGGCCAATACCGCTAGGTGGACGCGTGTACTACACCACCGTGTGTGTGCATATTACGGGACAATAGGTAGTGCACCTGAGGTGCCTGACACTGGGCTAGCCACGTGTACGGACCCCTGCGGGTGTGCACCACGTGTACATAGTTAGTTTAGACCTACTTAGGTGAGCTCGACCTCGTCGTCGCGAGCAACTTTGTAAAGTCAACCCGAGCACTTCTAAGTGAACTCTTTGTCGAGTAGCGCTCTCCTGAGTGGACTCTACACGAGTGAGGCTCTGGCGCCAACCGCCTACGTGGGTTATCACTCTCGCGAGTATAGCCACGTCTGGTTACGGTGGTCCTACCCTCTCGGTACCTTTGAGGAACATCTTTCGTTGATGTCGGGACCTGAGGGTCGTACCGAGGAGGTATAGGACTAGATTACGAAGTGATCCGACTCTGTATAGAGTTTTGCCGTGTTTACGGAAACCCGTGCATTACCGTTGGAGGATCTCGTCCCGCTCCGGGCACAGTGCCGAGGAGGCCCTACCCGTCGCGTGTGGGTGTTGTTTGGTTGTTGTTTTCTGTTGCTTTCCCTCTCGGGGCTACACCTGTCGTTGGTCGTGTTTCATCGTTGCCGATACCACCCCATCTCTGGAGTTTCTCATCGTTTCCTCACCACGTGGCCTAGCACCTCTGTAGGTATAGCCAGTTGCCACTTCGGCCTTACCACCGAGTTACGGTGGTACAGAGGGCTCTGTCACTGGTCTGCCATCTCTCACGAGAGCGGACCTTCGGACAGTCTGGTGGGTTTCACTCTTCCGAGTTTGCCCCACAAAGTGGTCTCCCGACCTAGAACCGTTTTAGGTCACTGTCGTGGAATTGACTTGATTGTTGACGGATCACCGTTTTCTGACAACGATCAGAGGACTCTTTAGAGTTTTGGAGGTTGACAACTTTTGAACGTGAACCGCTGACGTGGTGGTTTACCGAGAAGGTTTATTGAGTTTTCTTGTTCTTTGGAGACTCGTGTACGAGTTTAACTGGATCATCTGGATCAGATTGCTTACTGGTTTCCAGTATGCCGCAACCGCCTCGAGGTTCTCGAGCTGGTTCAGCGCGGTCGTCAGCTGCGGTTCCACCCGTTGCACCGACGTCCCGGTCTATCCCAGATGAGGCGCAACCTCTTGAGGTCGTACCCCGCCCCCGGAGAACGCGCTCAGTTACGGAAGCACCTAAGGAAAACGTGGGTTCTGCTCAACCCGTCGTTGAGACACCATCCATGGTTAACCCTAACGCTGCTACCGTAGCCGAGTTAACTAGGTTGGAATCCCGCTTGGATATTAATCACGCTGCTCACGTGGAACTCCTACAGGATGTTACCTCGTTAAGGACGCAGGTTGATAATACCCAGGTGAGGGATGTCTCAGGAGACTTACGTCTTCTGAGAAGGGACGTGAATTCCATTATGGAAAATCTGGGTACCCCAGACGTCTTCGTCACGGAGTACCGGGCATTTGTCGAGGAAATGCGCACCGATATCGGTCGAATTCGTTCGCGCTTGGAAACGCTGGAGGATACAATCCGTATGGATGAAGCTGTGGACGCACAGGTTCCTCAAGGAAATCCATCTGCGGATGAAGACCATCGTTCGGTGAAGCAGAAACGTCGACACCCAAAACGAGTTCACTATGATTCGGATTCATCGCGCTCTGACTCGAGCGGCATGACTGAAGACAGTTCGTCAGATTCATCTGATAGTGATGACAACCGTCATAGGTCACGTTCGACACGGTCGAAAGCGACGCAGTCTACTCAGGCAGTGATGAGATCACGCGTGAAAGGACGGCGCCACTTGGGACTCAAAGAGTTAAAGCCGACGGACCCGCTCTACACAAGGCTGTTGTCGTACCGCTATTATCGGTTGGAAGATGTTACTTCGAATCGCTCCTCGCGAGGAACCGGTAAGGTGAAGGACTACATTCGAAGGTTGAATGTTACCCTTGAAACAAGGAAGTTCTCGGGGACAGATCCTATCCTTATCTTGGATTTCCTTGCCAGGTTCGTCCAGGAGGCCGATATACTCGGTATGAGTGAAGCACAGGCATATGTGGCACTGCCGTACTTCCTAACAGGGACTGCGGAAGATCAGTACAACTCAGTTCGAGGAACCTCGAGAGCCTCGGAAGGAGGAGTCACGTGTTGGCCGGAAGCCGTGAACTACCTTCTCAGGTCGTACGCGACTTCCAACGCGATTTACAGTGCTACTCTTGCTGTTCGCGACACTAGACAGAAGAGTGGAGAATCCGAAACGGTTTATTCAACGCGGTTGAACAAAGCGTTTCACCTATGTGGTAATGTGTATTCCGCACAGGAGCGGTGTACCATGTTTGTTGATGGTTTGGACCCCACCATTCGGTCGTTGGTCGCTCGCCGACGCGAGGAAAAACGCCGAATGACGTACCTAGAGTTGGTTAATTACGCCCAGGCGGAAGGAGAGACGTATCGAGCCCGCAACCCGGGGCAGCGCCGCTCGAAAGCGCTACTCGCGGAGAGTTCGTCACCATCGATGTCGGTTTTGCGACGTGAAACCGCTGTCGGTGATGCTGATAACGTCCACTTCATCGGAAGTAACCCCGATTCTTACGGATCTACGGACCTGCCGTCAACCTCGATTCCGAGCACGGAAGAAGACCCCGCATTGTATGCCCAAGGTGTCCGGGTGCCTGCAGCCCCGCTGCCTTACGCTAACAATTCGTCGCGTCTGAACCGTCCAGGGTGGAAGGACACAGCATTACAACGTCGAGTGGACAATCGCCCTCGCGACAAACCGGTCTCGGTCATATGTTACCAGTGCTACCTTCCAGGTCACGTATCGACGCAGTGCGTATTTCCGCCGTCGCACAGGCCGAAAATCATTGCGTATTACGACGCCCTCACGCCCGAGGAAAAGGAATCTGTTCCACGAAAGGAATATGATAAGGCCAGAGCTGAACTGGGATTACCGGTTCCGGTCTATGCTCAGCCCTCCGTTCCGGCACAGGCACCCTCGAACCAGGTTCAAGGCGAAGTACCCACGCATGGGGTTCAGTTAGGCCCCCCGAACGGAGTTCACGCACCGAATTCGGTGAGCCCCGTTCAGAAAAACTGACTTCGGGAGTTTCCCCTACGGGAGAGGCGCCTTCCGAGCCGAAGTTAAAGGCGCCCGAGGCGTCACAGCTTCGCTCCCCAGCTGTTAGAATCCTTTCAAGAATAGCGGCTACAACTGACGTGAGCTCAGAACACCTTTCGGTTCTACGTCGTCCGTCGATACGGTCCCGTAATCTCCGTATTCCGGAAAGAGTTCTTGTGATGGCCAAGAGAAACTACCAAGTTTATGCCGATCTTGGCTTGTCTAACCAGTTCATGGTTCGACAGTTGTCTGTGTTGGATACAGGAGCTGCACCGAACCTGATTCACCTTGAGTTGGTGCCACCCGCGCTACGGGATAAAATTCGTCATGGTCCAGGTTTGGATATCGCGGATGCCAACAATAACCCGTTGCGTACTCTTGGGTACATACCTCTCATGGTACGATTAGGAACCTGTATGGTTAAAGTGGATTTCATGGTTTGCAAAAGCATTGCCGCACCAGTGATACTCGGTTGTGACTTTTGTGATCGTTTTGTTGAAGCGATTCGACCTCGAGCTCGAGTTGTTACCATGGATGATGGTTCCGAAATACCGATTGTAAGGAAACCGCTAAAGAGAGCTACACGCAAGCGCGTCCCGCTCCCTGCTGCACAGGAAGTTCCAACCGTCGACCCGGTATCATCTAAGCTCCATGTGGCTCATGCCATCGCAATCCCTGCGCAATCCCAAGTTTGGGTCACCATAACTACTAAGCAGTCCGGTCTACGTGTGGTACAACCATTGCCATCATTGTATGATCAGAAGCAACTCGCTTTGGCGAACGGAGTAATCTCGGTGGAACCCGACAAACCATTCAGAGTTTTGGTCGCCAACTTTGGCACAACCCGACAGTGGTTAGCTAAAAACCAAATCCTTGGTACCACTCTCCCACACCCTGCTGCTATCGTACCGACGAAGATACCCGTTGCGAATGTTCTCGGTATAACCGATGCTAAGGAGGGGGAGGGATCAGCGGAAACCGCTTTTACCGCATCGGTTACCCCGGCGAGCGAAGTTACCGAATCGCTGGCACCCACCGAGGGTAAAGCGTTGCCACCAGGAACGGAAGATACAGACCCTGTCAAGGAACTGGAACAGTTGAATTTTGATCATGTACCTGAATCTCATAGAGGTAAGCTAGGAGAAATGTTGAGGGAGTTCACTGTGAGATAGTGCGCGCGAGCGACTACTCAAGAGAATGTCCGGGAACGGTGGTGTGGATGCGCGGCACACGGGGTGTAAGGCCGTGTGAGCTGCCGAGTCGGAAAAGACGGTCGTTGAAGGTGCGGAGTAGTCCACGGCACTCTGTGGTGAAACCGAGTACGGAGACACGCGCAGTCCAGAAAGGTACCACGCGCCTAGCCAGAGAGCTGGTGCAACGGTAGTGATATCGCCGCAGAACAGCCTGTGCGGGTCTTAGACAAGCTGGGTTCCTACTACGACTTAGGATCCGTGCCACGGGAAACAAGACGAAGAACCTAGTAGGAACGTCTGTGTTCTGCAAAGTGGAATATAGTCTGTTCGCTTTGGAAACTAAGCTAGTTTTGGGGCTATTTGGGGCGCGCGAGGGGGTAGCAGAGGCTGGCACTCAAAAAATTAAGAAATTTTGGAATATTAAATTCCATTTCGCGCAGTTTAGTGCTTGGGTCCCCTAGTTTTTGTAGAGGTTCTACTTCGCCGCACCACCCCATTCACTCTTTTCCGCGACCCTCTCTCAAAACTGCACTCGTGCTAGTTTGCGTTTCCATTTTCTCCCATGTTGCAATGCCAATCGCAACTCATCCCACCTCAATCATCCCATCACTTCTTCCCAGTCCACACCACCCCCGCTATTTACCCATTTCTCGCCCATCACGCGTTCATTTTGTAGAAGTCAGGTGCACAACTCTCCCCCTTCTCGTATACCCGCCTCGCCCCAAAACGGCTTCAAATCCCTCCCATCCTTCTCTCCTCCTGTCCCCTCAGAATCCCCTTCGCAGTCCGCGCTACCTCCGCCGCACTCCTAAACCCAGTCACCACCGGAGCTCCCACTCCCTCCCGCGGCACCTCCTCCACCACCTTCTTCATCTCCTTACGCCTCTTCTTCAGACGGCTCTTCCCATCCCCAACCCCACCACCCTTTGTCTTCGGTGTCACAGGAGACCCCTTCTGCACCGCCACCCTTCCCACACTTCCCTTCTCCGTCTTTCCCTCCACACCTCCTTTCACCCTCTCCTCTTCCACCAATCTTTGCCTCTTGCACAGCTCCTTCACCTCCTTCTCCAGCACGTCCAACCTCTCGTTCAGAACCCTATTCTCCTCCCGCAACTCTCCAACCTCCCTTCCCGCACACTCCACTATCCCATACACATGATTTCTCATCTCCACTCCCAATACCGACAACGAATTCCGCAGGCTCGAAATCGCCTCAACCGAAACACCACTACCACCCCCACTCAGCACCACACCGCCCATTTCCGTTACAATCTCCACAATTCCATCGTCCAGTTGCTCCTTCATCACCAACCCCAACATCCCCACCCTCGCCTTCGTCTCCCCCACAAACCGCATCTCCCTGTCACCGTCTCCGCCCCCACTCTCTATCTGGTCTCCAACCTCTAACTGACTCAGATGCACCGCACCCCTTCTCTCCATTGCGACCCCCTCCACCTCCAATTCTACCCCCTTCTCCACCTCATCACCATCCCCTCTCCTCGCCTCACACTTCTTTCCTTCCTCAGCCACTTCCTTCTTCTGCGACATCCGACCAGCCGCCGTAATCACGTCCTCTTCCCGCTTTGGTGACGGCGTCTGCGGTACCTCCTTCCCCTCCAACAGCACCCACAGCTCCTCATCCTTCACGTATCCGTTCGACATATTCAGAAGAAGAAGAAGTAGTAGTTGGATCGAAGTTTCCGCTGCGATACAGTGCAATCGAGCTAAACTGTGCTGTCCACCCCCACTGTCTAACCACACGGGCTATATCCAGCACCATGATTGTCCCTGTTTCCCTCATCCCATTTCCCGCCAAAACATCCACTGTACACCTCCGCACCTTCCACTATTTAAGCGCCATCTCTCTGTCCCCTCTTCACATAGTCCCCACCCACCTCGCCTCGACCGGCGATATTTTTCTCTTCCACCATAACCCCACTCGATGGTTATAGCAAAACAGGAAGATATTGCCAGTGGAGGCAAGCTAGGGACTAGTGATTGTACTTAGAGTTGCTCACCCTCTGTCTCGACTGGGGGCATGTTCTTCTTCCGTCACATCCTTTGTGGGTTGTGACAAAGAAAGAATATGTCACCACTCGACACCGGATGGGTAACAATGATAGCACGTAGAGTAGTTCATCCTCCCTCTCAGCGTCCACTGGGGATATATTTATGTTCTCTCACATCCTTTCCCGGTTGTCATACAAGAGAAATACATCTCCAATGGAGACGGAGAATATAGTCGTGATAACACGTAAAGGTAACAATGTAATAAACAATAAATTTATGCTACTATCTCTAACCAACCTTTCGAAAACCAGCTATGACATGAGCTGGGTTACTCGAGCCAAAGATGGCAGATCCTGCAACTGAAATGTTTGCACCGGCCTTCACTACTGCTTTCACAGTACTCAGTCCAATACCTCCATCCACCTGTATCCCTATTCTTGGGTACAACTCCCTTGCATGTCGCACCTTATCAAGAACACCCTCCATAAACGCCTGTCCTCCAAACCCTGGCTCCACCGTCATCAACAATAACATGTCTACAACTCCTTCCTTCATAAGTGCTTCTACGACCTTTATAGACGTATTCGGGCGCAATCCAACTCCATCCTTTTAATTATGGCAATCCGAGTGAAGCTATAAAACCCGTTCACGTCATTTATGAAGCCAAAATGGCTCCTTTCATCCTGTATTCAAGCTCCCCGTAAATCGTACTTTACAACTACTTTACAACTCAGGTTCGAAATCAGTTTCATTCATTGCACACTTTCTACTCTTCCACCTACCTTTCATAAAACATCATCACACTTTGTGGCTTGTCGTCTCATACAAGGCCTATCATTCATTCAGTACAATCACATATCATACATTTCGCTCACTTTCACAAAGTGAACCATGTTCCCGTTCTGCGCTTCCCAACCGTTTGTACTTACGTATCACTCTTTACCCCAGCAGTTCTCCGCCCCATCTTCCCTTTTTATCGTCACACAAAAACAATCGAACACTTCCAATGAACTCCCAGTCCGACATGCCTCCGACTCCGCCTCCGAGTCCCAGATACTCTGACGTCCCTCAGGCCTCATCTCCCGCCCGAAGGACTCGGGCCGTTATTGTTGGAAGGGGGCGTATAGGTACCATGCTGGCGAACGAAGAAGATACGGTCATTTCCGCACACGAATTCTGCAGCATGGCTGCTACCTCTCATCTTTCTGATGTACCGATACTAGTTTGTGGAAGAACGAACACCCTGGAGACCGTAATTCAGGCTTGCCCTTATTCGCTCAGAGAGAATCTCGTTTTCTTCCAGAATGGAGACATCATACCATTGCTTTCGAAGCTCGGTGTGGATAAATGTTCAAAAGTTGTCCTATACGTTGGTGTCCCCTCAAGAAACGCAGCTCCGCAGGAGGTGTCACTCCTCAAAGTCCGGATGGTCTCACTGTCGCAACAGGAAAGTGGGCCTCCAACGTTGCAGACAGGTTTAGGTCTATGGGTCTCACTTGCGGGGTTGTCGACGAAGACACATTTCTCGTAAGCTATTATGAGAAGCTCGTGTGGCTATCAGCGTTCAACATCGTCGGGGCCTCAAGAGGTCTCATTCCTATGGACGTAGTCGCTACGGAGTGCAGTACGGTTGTGCTCACAATAATGAAAGAGCTGTTGAAGATAGTTTCGCTTAAGACAGGTACTACTTTCAACCTAGAAGAGACCGTTGGGCGACTTCTTGCATATGGGAAAACTCTCGTTGGCTTTCCTACTTCTTTCTCCGACTTTCAGTTTAGGAACGCGTACTTCTACGACTTTTCCCGCCAAGAAAGAAACATTGTAGGCGGTGACCCCGCTCCTTTTCATACAAACTACGTCAAAGTTGTTAAGGAAAAGTTATCCCCTCCCCATTCCCCCAGCTTTGAGGTTAGAACACATGACTTTTCGGTGTTGTAAACCTTTTAGAGATAGTTAAACATAAAAGTTACTTTATCGAAATGACCTGTTCCTATTACATTACTTATATTGTTTCGTCCTTTCTGTGTGTTTCA